>CAJHZI010000284.1:380000-568192 GCA_905160935.1 Enchytraeus crypticus | reverse complement strand
CGGCGGAGTAATTGAATTAAGCGTAATGTAAAACGTCGGGTGTTTACGCGTGTGAAAAATGTGAGTCGTTAAAGACTAGGCAGTAAATAAATACAATTACGTCCAAAGGTCTTCCATCGTTGCAACTGTGCCAAGCCAAATTGGAGTCCTGAAAAATAGATAACTCACAAAGATACCGGCCGTAGAATTAAGTAAAAGTTCTTTAGTGCTTAGAGAGTAAGGTTTCGACTTGGTAGCTGATCCCTTTAAATGATTCAACAATTAGTTGAAACGGTTTACAATTCCAAAAGTAAGTTCTCCACTCTTCGTTAAAACAGAATAATTCGCTAATAGTACAGTTATTTAATTTATAATTTACAACAAATTTTCTTAGTATTCAGACGGCCGGGAATCGAACCCACGAGAGTTCGAGCCACCTCATGATCGGTCATTTAAAAGTTTATGACGTTACTGCTATACAGCGCTAGTTGAGAGATGAAGCTAAACAGCAACAGTTCTCAACAATAACAATAACAATAAAATTAGAGTGCTACACTCATCAATGACAACATCGAGCACTATTGATACAAAATAAAGCCGACGAGCAAAAAGAAAGGTCCAAAGAAATTCTAAAAGCAAGAAGCAAATTCTAAAATCCAGAAAATCAAAGATTGATTTTCCGTAAATTGTATGTACCAGGCTTGTTACGATCGACCGCTTTTTCTTACGAAGTAGCGGATCGCAATGACTAGAAGATGAGGAAGATTATCTCAGAATGTGTCCATCAAGCGAGATCCACCGAGGACTCATACGGAAGCCACTCCGCTTAGCGGTTAGGAAAAGAGAAGAACTGTAACAAGAGGGGGGGAGGTGTGAAGGACGCATAGACCCCTTAGATTTCATAATTTGATTTTAATTTGAATTTAGATTCTTTAATTTTGGTTTCCTAAATAGATTGCAATTTAACGATTTTTTCCGACCCAAGCTAAACTGGGATTCAATGGAAGATGACGATGATGACTTGAATAGGGATTACGTTGAAATTAATATGTAGCCTAAAACTCTAAATTATATTATTTTTATAAGATGCTAATTAATCAAATCACGTGTTAATAAAGTTAAGTTGTTACTGGCAGCTTTTTATGACGGAATAGACCGTTTATAAAAGGTATTTACTTTGAAAAATCACCTTATATATTTTATCATTCGTTGGAGACGCCACCGTGAAAAGACAAACTTGATTGTTTTTCAGAAGGCAACTGCAATGTAATGTATTATCCTAAAAATGTAATATATCCTCTCTAGATATTCTATCTAGACATATATTAAATGGAAATTAAGACTTGTTTATCTTCATTTGATAAGTAATTGAAATATAATTTTTTGTTTATTAAGCAAGTAGAGCTACCACTACATATTATAAAAGGTGCATATTTAAACGAAGTCTGTCTTTAGAATTTCGATCTTTAATTACAGTTTGAACACCAATTCATACATTATTGGATTTTTATACTATTGAGTCTGAAACTGCTAAATTAAGTCACAATAACGTCAAGCATTTCATACCTTTTCATTTTAGTTTTGCTCTGTTTTTAAAGCTAAAGCTAAAATCAAAGTTTAATATCAGTTTCCTGCTCGATAGTATGTCAGTATGATGGGGAAAGCACTGGATTTGAACCGGCACCTACTAATCCGCTTTCGAATAACTTACCAACAAGCCACAGGCTCAGCCCATTTATGTTACTGGCCCGGCGCAGCTGAAAGTTATTTTTCCCTTGGAGCAGGACTCAATTAAGGTTTATTCGATAATTAGAAACTAATGTAAGATAACAGTAACTTACTCCATGCTAATAGTAATGCTTTAAAACTAAAAAAATAAACTAAAGCTAAACCAACTTGATACATCTATGTCTGTCTCTGCTATTGCTAACGCTAACCCACCCGCTCCGTTAGTATATTCTCCACATCTCTATCATAGGAAGGGTGTAAAGTAGGATTGGAACTGTTACGAGATGACGAATTTCAAGTGAAATGACCCACTAGGGGGTAACTGAAAAAGGGGTGAGGAGAAGAGGATGTGAGAAGAGAGGGCAGGAGGATATGGCTGCTAGTAGCATAAGACAGGATAGCATAGGAGGATATAACTGTAGCAGCTTGACGATGGCAGAGAATTCCAGTTTTGAACGACTGTAACAACTTGTAACTACCTTAATCAGCTGTCGCTCGCTAGTACTGAGCTGCTGCTTCAGCCTGTCTGCTACCTTTTACAGCTGTTCCTCTACTGTAGAAACAACCCTCAGTTTAACTGCTATCGTAGTCAGCTGCTGCTCTCTAGTATTTCTGCGACCCTAGATAGCTGTCACAGACCTATACAGCTGCTACAGCCCTAGCAAGCTGCTACAGCCCTAGACCGCTCCCATACCCTATACAGCTGCTACAGCCATATATAGAGCTGCCACACTCCTGGACAGCTGCCACTGCCATAGAGAGAAGCAGCTGCTACTACCCAATGCAGCTGCACAGCTCTATTCAGATGCACAGCCCTAGACAGCTGCTACAGCTATAGACAGCTGCTACAGTCCTAGACAGCTGCTACAGTCCTAGACAGCCAGCCACTGCTCTAGAGTGAAACAGCTGCTACAACCCTAGACAGCTTCCACAACTCTAGACAGCTGCCACAGCCCTATACAGCTGCTTCAGCCCTAGACAGCTGGCGCAGCTGTGACAGCTGCTATCAGACTGCACCGCTAGCTGTGACAGCTGCCGCGCTCGTTCTGTTATTCCAGTGTCTCTCGTTTATAGCGCGAGCTGCTCGTATCGCATCTCACGATGAACGTCTGCTGGGCATTCCACGCTGAAAAGCATCTGTGAGCCGCTAGCCTTCAGTGTTTCCTCGGCGACAGTATTGCTTGGATATCAATCGAGATACCTACGCAGCCGCTGTTAATAATATATGCATCAGCTCTAGGAGTAGGCTTAATTAGGCTGCGGTAGTCGTCTCGTAGTTTAGACTTTGAGAATAATTGAAATTATTGGGCTAGAATTATAGATCTAATATTTTTGATTGTCGACAGAGATTAATGGCAGGGTTTTTAAACATCTAAATGGTGATATTTGGATATTTTTGGAATGTGTGCGCCTTTTATATTACAATGAATTCAGTTTGATTCATTTATTATTGTTTTATTAAATGGAGTATCGATTATGCTGGGCTGGCTTGAACAGTAGGCCTATGGTGTGACCGGCTATATACTTATTAGCCCTACTTATACTGGGCCACCACAGGGAGGCCTCATTTGGCGAATTGATATTATTGAAAGATAAAATTAGCGATTTCTGAGCTAATGATGCAAATTTTTAAATGGCGTCCATGACTATGTTTTTTCTACCTGTTTTTACTAACTATACTAAGTTATCTGAGAACTCAACGTAACCTTTCTTATTTCCTGATCAACAGTTTCTAATCTTTATATAACACCGGAATTTTCTTGTTACTAGTTGTTCTAAATACGCCTTTACTGAAATCAGTACAATATTAGGTACACTTGCAAAAGTAAACAAGCATTATAATGAAAAGATCAACTATGTTGATATCTATCACTTTTAATACCACATGCTTAAACCGTTAGGCAATTTAGATAATTTTCCGTGTAACCAGTCCAGTGAATTTCCGAGAATTTACTCTTAGATCAGCGCGGCTGGGATTCGATCCAACGAGGGCTCAATTCACCTAAGGATATGTCATTTAAAACGTTATGACGTTACCCCTACGCTATTGAGACATTCTATTGCGCATTAACATATTATACAACATAGTTACGAAACTCAATAACTTACATTTTACTAGCACGATATCATAATCACGCTTCAATGGTATAGTAAATTATTAAATTCGCATTTAATTGATTGGAATTACATGGAACAGGATTTTTAAAGGCTTATAAAAGTACTCGATTTAATTAGCATTATTATAGTAAATCAGTTAGAGACCATATGTTGAAGTAACAAACATTCTAATGATCCATAGTTAGTAAATATCTTAGTAAACTAGAAGTTATGGAATATAAGGAAGTACATGTAGTCATACATATTTAGGCCTACTTCTGCTGTATCCCCTTCAATATATCTAAACTTATTTTTACAACATCCGAAAATAATTTTTGATGGGTGATTAACGATTAATTCATCAGTAAAGTGTAATTACAGTTACTTATGACAGTTGTATTCCTGGTGCACCATTAGCATATTAAATAGTTTTGTTATATTGGAGTACTTTGATATAAGTAATGACTTAGTTACATACCTTTTTAAAGGTAATTCGTCTTTAATGTAAATACGTCTTACATTAAAGGCCACAAATTATTGAATGATATATAGCATTAACTTAATGCTTTAGTTACCTAATTTAGTTTTAGTAACTTACTGTTACATTAATCTTTGTGACGGTAACTGGAAGAGAAGCCTCGTGCTTCTGAACCTTGACGTTAAACACACTACAACCTAAGACTACAAATGGTTTTTTCACCGCTAATGTTAGCGGTCATTCGTCTATGTCTTTTACCTAACTAACTCAGAAAGCACCTTGTTTGTGCTTGTTTAACACCCATTTCGACTGTGGCAGGTTATTATCGATACTTTCCGAGGTTAGTTGTGTCTTTTTGCTTTTGATATCGCTAATGGGCAGGAAGCTCCGATACATGATTAACCTTCCATGGATCCCAACGTATACACATCATATGCTGACAGACTTGGGCTCTGAACCAAGAACACTTGCTTCCGAAGCTAACACTCTAAACGTTACGCCATATCCCCTCCCTTTGATAAGACAATAGCCATTTCATATATGAATATGATATGACAGGCATGAGATGTACAAAGTTTCATAAATTTTATGACTTAATTAAGTTAAATATTTTATATTTGTAACTAATTCTTTTCCATTGGAAGTGGTTTAATATCGAATTATTTTCAAATACCACTAAGTGCAATTAAGTAAAATTATGTCTGTATTGAAACGAACTGTTGAACGTCTCTAAATTTACCGTTTTTAAAAACAACTGGATAATCTTAATATACTGAAGGACATTTTGCAATGGGAATATATTCTTACATCTTTACAAGGATATTTCGGATACTAGTCTTGATATCCCTATCTTCATTGATTTATCCCAGTGGTCCATCAGTTGATGCTGTCTTAGATCTACCGCTTAAAAGGTAAGAATGTCAGAATATTACTGGCGTAAGACTTGCAAGTCCGTTCTCGTATTGTGTAAATTTGTAGTTCTACTTTCTGAACATCTGCGCTTTTGATAAGTGATACAATTAGAAAGAAGAGAATTCTTTGAACGGGTCCCAAATGGGAGAGGAATTTGGCTGATATTTGATTTAAAATGCTGAGTACATCTTAAGCATATCATAATAAATCAGACTTCACAGGATTGGGCAGACGTTATGCATGCAACGGGTTCATTTTATATCAGTCGCTTTCTATAATTTATTTAATTCTACATAGTCACTATTTATGTATATTTAATATACAGTCTTTGGTCATTTTTAAGTCGATACTTGTAGTAGGCCTATATTTTTATATAGATTTCAAAAGTCTATTTATAATATATAGGGCACTGTAGACCCTATATTTATTATATAAATACATATATACATGCATATATATATATATATTATATATATATATATATATATATATATATATATATATATATATATATATATACATACATACACTAAACATTTGCTAGAAATTAATATAAGTAGGATTGTTTTAATGAATGTTTGCGCAGGTTAACAATAAAAACCATGAAATTAGCAGATTGAACAAATAATTATTCTGATCGTGGGTCTTTAAATCTCATCTTAAAATTATGTAGTTATGAAAATTCTGGCGGTATTGAAAATAACTCTACCAAAAAATCGTATTTAATAATTAACATTTAATCTGAATTTAGCTATAAATTTTGTTCATTGTATTACTGTTACTTATCAGCACTGTTGATAGGTCAGTTACATTTTAAGCATATAAAATGGTGTAATTGTCCTAAGTAAACTTTTTCATAATTCACATAAATTTGTCTAGTCTTGAAGGTACAGTGTATATTGCTAGTGCAGATTGTACTGTACAGTTTCAACAATATAGGGCCTAATCTCTATAGCAATCAATCAATAAGAATTTAACCGCCGGTTCCTCTCCATAAGGCTACGTCAGGGACGTCTCTTGCAGAATCTACACAAACAGGCGCCAAAGCACCACACGATGACGACTGAGTACACAGAGACTACAAGAGAAAGCGAGAACAATATATAGTGCAAGTCCAAGATCCAAGGCAAGCTGGTCAAAATTTAGACCTTTGGCGGAAAGAGAGATAGAAAAGTTTTTAGAAGTTCTAGACTAACGGAAAGGAAGATGAAGGAATATGTAAAGTATTAATTCTATCACCTACTAAATAAAATAATGTACTTACTTATACGCATGTAGCCCATATAAATGAATAGTGTACCTACTTATACGTATGTTGCCCAATAAGGACTTGGCCCAATAAGTAGGCCTAACTGAATCTCAATATTTTTATCACTACACATACAACGTTATCGTGTTATTCCATAAAGATCACGAACTTTTAAATGCAATTTTTTATTGATTGAAATCTATAAATTATTTGTTTAGTTTGGATTCATGGGCGAATGAATTCGGTCGTCAGCTCTACGATTTTACATCAAAGTCAACGGCTCTGGTCGATATACGAACGGTTAGTAATCGATTGATAATCAAACAAAATATAATTAATTAGTAATTAGATGTGCATATGTAAAGTGTTGCTGCCTGACTCCAAAGCTGAAATGTGGTTTTATATTAAGTTTGACTGGTATTGCCGTTTTTGTAAAGCACTATTAAATATATACACAGTATATATATATATATATATATATATATATATATATATATATATATATATATATAATCAAATTTATCTCTCTCTCTCTCTTTCTCTCTCTCTCAGTTCACTGCCTACTGGCAGGTCCATGGTATATAACACCTCTACTCCTCTCAATCTTCTGGTTTTCCTCTTCATGCCCACATACGAGTGGATCTTTAAATCATCTATCAGATTAACCATTATTCTAGGGGGATTCTGCTTATGACGAGGTAGGCCCCCTATGCCTTCCCCAGCTGTCATCTATTATCAACTATATAATGATTATCATTATGACCACTGCAGAAGGGACCCACCTCACCATGAAATATTTCCCCCAGGATTAAATGGTAATTAATCCACCTAACGGAGGAAGGAAACGGGAAACCACCTCAGAAGCCATTTTTTCCCAAGCTATAGGCTACATAAGGTTTGTATAAGGCATAGAGTTTGAGTGTTCTTATGGAGCGAGAAAACAGACTTTGAGTATGAATATGTACCTTGAACCTGCCACTTGGCAGTGCACTGAAGAAGAATGATTATCAAATAAATATTTTATTAGGTATTAAATATAAAAAAAATTATTATTAAATAAATATTTTAATAATAAATATTTTATTACTTTTTATTTTATTTTATTTTATTATTTTATTGTAAATCGAATAATATTGGCCCTATTAGCGAAAATGTACTGAAAGCTTGCATTGTTAGTTGCTAAGAAAACACCACGATATTGATCGCGCTTTTGTATTTTATTAAATGGAAAATGTTATCTTGGCAACTTCTCTTGACGAATCGCTCCGTACCAGTGACTTACAAGTAAATTACTGCTATCTAAATCTTTGATACGGTAGCTCGAGTTTGTCGATTCGTTTTGAACAGAAGCCTTGTGCTTCTGAACCTTGACGTTAAACACACTACAACCTATTATCAAATAGATATCTCTAACACTGTAATAATAATAATAATAATAATAACACACATTATAGTGAAATGATCAACTACGTTGACATCTATCACTTTAATACCACATGTTAAATCAGTTAGGCTATTTTGACCATTTTCCGTGTAGCCAGTCCTGTGAATGTCCGAGATTTTACTCTCAGATCAACGCGGCTGGGATTCGAAACCACGAGGGTTCAATTCACCTGAGTGTCTGTCATTTAAAACTTCATGACGTTATCTACACCTCTAACCATTGCGCTATTGAGACATTCACTGTGTAGATAGACCTATCAACACGTCTATTCAAAAGATAGGTAACGGATATCAAGTGGAAACGGTGATAAGCCTCTTGCTGAAGGCTGCAACCCACCGCCAGTGAAACCTACACCTTGAAATTCTCAACACGAAATAGTTCAAATGCTTATTGAACTGCAAACTTCCACTCCTTTCCACGTTTAGAAAAACATAAATAGCATATGTCATTGAGCTTTATTGGTGATACTTTTAAGCATAGATATCTGTCTGATCTGCTATAGATTTCTATTTTATAATAGTTATATATTCGATAATAGATAAAGTATTATGAAATAGATATGTTATACTTATTCGTACCTAGATCTAAGGCTTAATTTTAGACAAATGTAGAATCACTGAAATGAAATACGTTATAAGCAATACACGTTTATATAAGAAGGTGAATTTCAAAAGTTTTATTAATCTCAGTTTTTTCTCTCAAAATTTCTGGTAATCGCGTTTTTGTTAATTTACCCGCAGCGTTGCTTTTCTGAAACTTTGACATTCCTTTGTGCATACGAGCGTCATCAATCATCTGTCTCTATTTAACCTCAGTAAAACCAATTTAAAAATAATATCAGTAAATGGTTGTGTAAGATCGATCATGATCTGGACTGGTAGCTTTTGATTTCCGGTGGCCTTGTTAGCGAAAATGTACTGAAATGTTGCATTGTTAGCTGCTAACAAAACACCACGATATTGATCGCGTTTTTGTATTTTATGACCGTCATCGGACGATATTTACTGGTCTAGCTACTCAACGTTTCACAATGCCTTTGTTACGAATTCATTTGAACTCAGTGGCCTCAGATTTAGTAAATTTATTATGTATGCGTATTCATGTTTTTATTAGATCGTATATAAAATAATAAATATATATACTTATAGAAATTAATGCTACGTGTATAATCGTTAAGAGAAATATTGCTTAGATTGAGATGGAAATTTTAATTATGCTCATAATTGAGACATGTGTATAGTCAAACGTTTACATTGCATTTGAGTAGAAAGTCTTGAAAACTGAAGGTGTGATCTGTGAATAGAGTAATTTAAATTTTTATTACGGACCCAGCACTATTCGATATGGGTAATTGATCACTCTCCCGTCTTCCTACTATATGACTATTAAAAAGTTATAAAGAGAGTTGCCAACAATAAAAGCAACGCTTTTAACTAGACAAAATTTACTAGGGTGTGAAATAGGATCTTCACAAAATTCTAATTAAGATTCCGTTAAGAGAATATTTAAGTTAATTCTTAAAGTTGTCTTTCATGCCCAATTCTCTACATGTAATTATCATAACATTAAAATATATCCTAAAACTACCTACCCCAGCCTTCTATTTTATCAGAGATTGTTGAGGGCATAAAGAAAATGATTCAAAGAAAGAAATCGGAAAACAAAAGTTTAAAAAGCTGGTAAAGCTAAGGTTAACGTCAGTTTCCTCACGCGAAAGCGATGTCAGTGGCGGGCGAGCCCAGGATTTGAACCCCGTACATACTGATCCGCGGTCTAGTATCTTACCGACTTCGCCACTGGCTCCAGCCTTTATTTTATCAGTTTTAACAGCATTTTATCAAAGAAAATGATTCAAAGACAGACATCGGAAAAGAAAAGTTTAACAGTAATAAATTTTTAACTCTCCGCTTCCTCATTCCAGCTAGATGACACGGATATCTTTCCATCGTGTCACTGAGACACCGCTTCATCCTCAGTGATTTCAAATGGAATTCCCTGACGATGATTTAAAAAGTTCACTCATATGAGAAAAGAAATTTTAGACATTGATGTCTTAGATATCTGAATATGTATGACTACGAATAGACTTCAGAGATGATTGAGATTACAGGGCAATTCAGAGAATTTCAGTGAATAGTTTGAAGAAGAAGAAGAAGAAGAAGAAGAAGAATAGTGAAGAAGAAGAAGTTTAATAATGAGAATTAGCTGGACTCAAAAAGTTAAAAATGAGCACGTTCTGAAGAGAGTTGGTACCGATAGACAGTTGATAAATGTATTAAGAAATAGGAAGAAGAGTTGAATAGGACACATTCTAAGGGGAAGTCTATTAAAAGAGGTGATAGAAGGTAGAATGGAAGATAGGAGAGGCAGGGGCAGACCGAGATTAGGTATGTTAGATGATTTAAAGGCTCATTCATAAGTGGACATGAACATGAAGAGGATAGCGGAAGACAAAGAGTGGAGGCTTTATATACAATAGACCTGCCAGTAGGCAGTGCACTAAGAGAGAGAGAGAGAGAGAGAGAGAGAGAGAGAGAGAGAGACCAACCGGTGACTGTACTGTGCGTGTCATAGAAGGCGACTAAAACACCTAGATCGAAACCAAAGTCAGCAAGGGCCTTGGGTTATTGAGCGCTAAGACTCCAGAAATTGCTACAAAATTTTCCAAAACAAATGGAAAAATAGGTGATTGACTAATGATATGGTATTTGACAGAGAGGAGTGAAGAAGGTCTATTCGTATACAGACCCCAGTTAAACTGGAATTAAAGGATAGATGATGATGATATGAGTACAATCAAACAGAGAATAACATATAGTGTAGTACAATCAAATATAGAATAACATGATATAGTACAGTCAAAAAGAATATAACATATGATATAGTACAATCAAGTAGAGAATAACATAATATAATGCTGCACAATCAAGCGCTCGGATCCTCGTATAGATTGCTCTGTAAGGCCCTAGCGAGTCATTACGGGCGGCACGTGATCTATTGATCAGCGGAATTGTGGCAGACAGTATTGACTGATGGGCGCTGGGGCGGCTATTGCTACGAGTGCATCGAATGTGATATCACGAATGATGTTCAACCTAGATGTGCTTATAGTTAAAATAAATGTGTCAATAGCTCAGTGGTTAGAGGCGTCAGGTAATGTTGACCATGAAATTTTAAGTGATCGATATACTGAGGTGAATTGAACTCCGCTGGGTTCGATTCTCGGCCGCGTTGAAATGGAAGTAAAATCCCGAACATTCACAAGACTGCTTATACGAAAATTTACTAAATTGCTTAACGGTTTAAATATGTGGTGCTAAAAGTGATATATATATATATATATATATATATATATATATATATATATATCAACGTAGTTGATCATTTCACCGTTTTGCGTGTTATTTATTTATAATAAAAAGTAGTAGGTTAATGCTCGGTTTTATAGCACTTCGATAGAACTTTCCGATTACTAGTTATGGAAAGGGTCCTTATTGCCTACACTAGTTAATATTCGTTAGTTGGATTTTATGAACCTCTTACGACTCTCAACTTCAAGTCGGCGCGCTTACTAATAGTTCCTGGGTGGTCCGCGCGCGCGGAATAGAGTTGCGCTCTGCCATTGGCTGCTTTCATCAGCTGACATAATATTCCTGAGAGTATTATCAGTGTTTACAACTGTCGATCATTTTGCTTTACCATTGTTACATTATTCTCATTGTACATGGCAAAAATTAGTGAAATTAATTAATTAATTACCACTATATGAGTTAAGATATTTAATATATAGGAAACAAAAATTATATTGATATTCTTTTTCAAGTTTAATGAATAGATTTTCAACTAGTATATAATTAATAGCAGCAATAAAATAACGTGTTAAATTCTATTATATATTTCAATACTTCTACTATGAAATAAATCCACGTAAGACCTTAATAAAGCTTAATTATACTGATTCAGAAATTCTGGAAGACTCGCATCTGCAATATCAACAATGATCTGACCCGTAATTGGCCCCAATCTAAACTTATGATGATTATGACAGGGCTACTTCTATATAAAATATTTTTAGTATTATTTATTTTAGTATTACATTCTCATTAATGCTGATTTATTAGACTAAAATTGATTTTACGCAATCGTATATGCTAATAATTTCTGATCATTTAATTTTATTAATAAATTTAACAGTCTCTCCTAATAGTTGAAAACATATATCTTTCAGCCTTAGATTTAAATAATATGCCTGACTGTTGTTGATCACTGGACTGGTACCGTTTAGGATCTCTTTTGTTTCTCTTCCATAGCCCTGGGATTTTTTCATTCAAAGACTCCGTCAAGGCCGATGTAGCCTAACTGCGATTATGGACGCGCAATTAAACCTAGTGCGCTAAATTCCGCCGTCATCATTATTATTATTATTATTATTATTATTATTATTACGATTATTATTATTATTATTATTACTATTATTACTATTATTGTTATTATTATTTTTATTATTATCAACATCATCATCATCATCATCCTCATCATCATCATTAGCCTTATTAATAAATCAAACATAATCGCAGAATATATACCTATATATATATATATATATATATATATATATATATATATATATATATATATATATATATATATATATATTATATATATATATATATAGAGAGAGAGAGAGAGAGAGAGAGAGAGAGAGAGAGAGATAGATAGATAGATAGATAGATAGAAAGAGAGAGAGAACAATGACGCTGCAGCGTTGCACAGAGCCGATAGAGGCTTATCCGGTGAACTTTGAGGCGATAGTTCAGTCGCTAACTTAAGCGGACTTTAGCGAATCAACAAGTGTTCGTAGAATCCAAAAGTGACTATCCCTTCGATAAAACCTTCGATAGCTTACTATCGGAGTGTCATAAAATTGGCCATAAGTTATTTAATATAGCTCTAAATAGCCTACCGAATATTTGGCTATGCGGTATTTGAATGCTATTTAAGGATGCTATTATCTCAAAAGCTATATTATGTTCTTTTATTATTTATAATTTTTATATTGTAATTGTAAACTAAATAACTAGTTGCATTGCTATATGTTCAACTTGTCAATAAGATGTTTCTAGAAATTTCAAAATATAAGTTGGATACATGCCAAAGCTTAAGAAATTGTGTACAATATTAATCAGTTGATATTGTTCGTCTTCTTGGAACTAATCTTGTGCATTGCTGATAACTGCTCAGTAACGTTATTTCGAGCACATTAAAAGACGTCGTAACTTTTACAATTGAGTAAAGCATAATAAAACTTTATAAAAACTAGTGAGATAAGTATACAATATATTTAGATAGTAAACACCCACGGATCGCTGGTTATTTAAATTGTGAAACCAATATCCTAGACTGATGACTACTAAGCATTGAAATCAATGCTTTGGGAAAATTATTAGGAAAATTAAAATTAAAATGAACTAATACGAAGCTGAAGGTAACATAAAGTATGTAAATGTTTTAATGAAATTTAAAAGATCTTAAATATGGCATGATTTAGGCTAGCAATGCGACAAATTAAAACAATTTAAATTATTTGAAAAAAGAACTGTGGGAGGGGCTCCATATCTCTTCAATTCATCTCACAACCCATGGGTCAGCCCCTGGCCTAGTCAGCCTTCTCTCATTGCTGATCGTCCCTCTGTGTCCACGGGTGATATATACCACCATGTGGTCACCAGGGGGCGACAACTGCTGCTCAGTATTTTAACAAGTAAAAATCTCTTTAGTGAGGGCGAAGTCCAATTTTTCGGGTGTTACGAAGTATATATGTACATTTATACGTCATATACGAAAATTGTGTTCAATGTCTTGTCATGTGTTGTCATGCGTTCTCATGTGTTCTCATGTGTTCTCTTGTGTTCTCTTGTGTTCTCGCATGTTCTCATGTGTTCTCATGTGTTCTCATGTGTTCTCATGTGTTCTCACGTGTTCTCATGTATTCTTATTTGTTCTCATGCGTTCTCATGTGTTCTCTTTTGTTCTCGCAGGAATATCTGCTAATGGACCCCAAGATTCAGTCAACCGATGGGGCTGAGTTGGTCATTGCCATGAAGAAAGCCGTGGAGGATCTACTGAAGAAAAAAGTGAAAGCGGTTGAGGTCTGGAACACTTTAATTTACCCGTCGGTTTCCTCGCCATAAATGATACTGACTACAAAGGCTCGGTTGACCGGGTTGAGATTCGAAACGACAGCCTATTGCTTGCTAGACAAGCGTTCTTCTCTTATAGCACACCAGTTTCGATCCATAATGCTGCCTTACTAGTAGTACTAAGAACTTTTTTTCAAGAGTTTTCACAACATCTTTAAACGAATTCTCCTATAGCAGTTCATATCCGGTGACCGTTCTTGACCCATCTCGTTTGATGATATTGACTGGTTTATCCTTCGTCGCAGTTTTTTGCTTCATTCATTCTAAGTTGATGTACTATTGACTTGAACCTCATATAGAACATCGTGTTGATTAGTAATACTGTCCTTTGCATTTCTTGTGCTACAAGCATTGTTATCGTAGTTTTCGAGAAGACGTTGCATAGGCTACAATTTTCTCATTATGTTAGTTTTGCAACAGTTCTATTTAAACCACTTACATCGTTTTAACCTCAAGAAGTTGACCTATAAAGTTTGTTTAGTAGTACTTTTCTATTTTGTAGTTATAATTTTGGTATTGCCTAGGATTTCTCCTTAGGATAGGGGTTTTGTTCATGCCATCGTCTTCGATTGAATTATCCTCTATTAATTGTTTAGAAGGGTATTGAGTATTTTTATGACAATCTTATCCTCGCTAACTTCAAAATTTACGATCAACTGAATGGGAAAAGAAGAAAAGTAATTTACAAATTTCATTGCTTATGTCAAACCGTATTATAATTTGGAAATCAGTCAAACAAAATTCCGTTTAACCTCTTTATTTTTTGTTTTCCATGTCATAATAAACAACATGTTCAGGATACTTAATTAGAATTATGTTATGATACAATATTTTGCTATCATACATGTATAGAAGTATTGTTATGATGTTGTAATTGAGGTCTGGTATATTTATTGTTTTTTAGAAACTGGTCAGCGTCGCATCTGAAGCCTATATCCGCCACACTTACGATAAAAAGTTGAAGGTTTGTGAGCAAGAGAAATTGTTAAATTTACTTAAGACACGTTTGTGCATGTATCTTAACGTAGAATATAAGGATAAATTTGTAATACAAACTAATCTACATTGGACGCAATTATGCTTTTTAAGTGGCGTTAGCTTTAAAAAAGTTCTCTAGATTTAACTTTTGAAATAATAATAATAATAATTGGCCTTGCCGTAATTTTAGCCGTAGCCAGCGGTTTGGCTTGAGCGGATTCTAATATAAATAATTAATTTAGATGGTCACTTATTACTGTATAATTATACAATTACCTTCTATTGCAATTCGTTTGAATTTTTTTTATTGAATCGTCAAATTGAATAATAGTCCTTGACTGCAACTTACTAATAGCTTAATCTTTATGACGGTAGCTTGAGTGTGTTCGTCTTGAAGAGAAGCCTTAATTGTGCTGCTGAACCCTGACGTTAAAGACTCTACCACCTACTGTCAATTTCAATGCTTTAATACCACAATACAATAATGTAGCGTATAAACGCTACATTATTATATAATATAAACAATGACTGATTGTGACGGTGGCTCGAGTGTGTCTATTCGCCTTGAAGAGAAACATTGTGCTTCTGAATCTTGACGTTAAGCACACTGCAACCAACTGACCCATACTTAAACACAAAATAATAAATAATAAATCTATTATAAATCTATTATAAATCTATTATAAATCTATTATAAATCTATTATAAATCTATTATAAATCTATTATAAATCTATTATAAATCTATTATAAATCTATTATAAATCTATTATAAATCTATTATAAATCTATTATAAATCTATTATAAATCTATTATTCCCATGATAAATTTCTGCATTTCAAACTCTGTGCCAAGACATTGATGAAATACAAGTTATATACAGAATTAAAATTATATGTGACGGAAGCTGGAATGGTTGTATAAATAGATTGGAGAATACGTTAAAACTCGATATACCTTCTCAATAATTTTAAGCCTTTTAGGCAAATAATTTGAAGATGTTGTCATCTAATCTGCCTACTTAGCTGTGAAATGTTTAAAGGGTCACAGCAATTGTATTTTGATTACGTATTTTTATTAAAAATCTCATGGATTTCCGATATTTATTTATTTTTTTAAATTATTTTTTTATTGCTTTATTTCAGGCGTAATAAGCTATACATGAATCTTACACATACAACAATGCAACAAGAACCAGAAAGGCTGTGAAAAATAGGCTGTGCATAAATTGAGCTGTAAGACAATTACTTATATAATTAGCCATACTAGCCTGTAGTTATGGTTTTGCTGCACTTGATTTAGATCACCTATCCCATGGCTAAGGACTTGTCTCGTATGAACGACACCTTTGAGCTGAGAGAGAACGAGCATTTCAACCACATCCCCGTCAACCTTGACCTCAGCTCAGTGCACGTACCCACTAATGTCTACGACGAGTGTAAGTCATCCGATGTTGTTGTTGTTAGCTCTAGATGTTGTTGTTGTTAGCCCTAGATGCCGGCTAAGTGCTGACACCGTTCTCTCTGTTCTAGTTGTTCGAGTTATATAGCTAGAAATTCAGCTTATCACGTTTCCCTTACCTATTACTCTTTCTTGGACTGAACTCCCTGATTTTGCACAGCACCGTTTATGGATCCCCACATTTTGATCATCGGTTGGATTTGGTTTCACTGTGCTTAATGTTGTCATGCACAGCAGTACAACTCTAATTATGTTGTTGTTTTTATAAATTTAATTTGTTTTATTTGTTATTTATTTACTTTTATTTTAATATCATTACAGCGGCCGAAGTACTGAACGGTGTTTTATGGTCGGAGGTTCTGGATGAAAAGTTTAAAGAAAATCTAGAAGAAGATAAAACGATGACGTGGCAATACTTCTGCAGCTCTACGGGTTTTCTTCGCACGTTTCCTGGTATGTTCTTAAACACCATTATAAAGTAATTCATAAAATTATATTCTGGTTGCCAGACCGATTTCTCTTAAATAATTGTCTACAATGTGCTACTGCATGGTTAGTTACATACCAGTGACTTACCAGTAAATTACTGTTACTCCAATCTTTGTGACAGTAGCTCGAGTGTGTCGAATCGTCTTGAAGAGAACCCTTGTGCTTCTGAACCTTGACGTTAACACACTGCAACCTGCATGTACCTACCTACGATGTCTCATATAAAGAACCATTTTGACCGGAGCTATCTTTTTCACAGAAATATTTTGGTAGGAGCTTAGCGAACTGTACTGGTTACTAGGATTCCTTGCTTAGGTGCATGATTTAAAATATCTTTAATTCTTAAAATATCTTTAATTCTTAAAATATCTTTAATTCTTAAAATATCTTTAATTCTTAAAATATCTTTAATTCTTAAAATATCTTTAATTCTTAAAATATCTTTAATTCTTAAAATATCTTTAATTTTATTTTTTATCGACGATTAGGAATCCACCTTTTGGTATCGCAGATTGAAGCTGGCGCTATTCGAAGTAAAAACTTTCAACTTGCTTCGGTTACTGTTCTATATTGTCACCATTCAATGTTCAGAAGTGGTCTCCCATCCAAGTATTAATCGGACCCGATTTTTACAACTTCATTTGTGACGCACATTTACTACCTATGCGCTAAGTCTGGATGACTTGATCTGTAATGATGAGTGCTGTGGGGACGTCCCTTACTTCATCCGTGGATGTGGAAACGGACGTTTAACCTTTATTATTTTCATCGCCTTATGGCGAGGACCCGAAATCAAATTGCTATTGATTGATCGACTAATTCTTAAATAGGACTACTTTTTCTTTTCTGCGAGCTGTAGTTTTATATGCAAATTTAAAAAAAAACTATGCTGTTGTATAATGTTTTTGCCGTTCGATATCAGACTACATTCATAAGCTGTGGGGATTACTGTGATTTGACATAACGTGTGATATGACTTTTGCAGTTATACTGTTAGATAGGAAGCGTAAAGAGTCAGTTTATTTATAAGTAAAATATTACATTTCATAACGAAATCAAATTTGTCATATAAAAAAGTCGTAAGTGTATTTATTTGCAAAATAACCTTACGCAGGAAACACGTACCTCCTTGTGTCTAGTGTCCCCGCTTTGGGGACGACATTTTCGTGACTCATAAGTGTCAGCTAATGCAGTTAAAATGAAAATACATAGTTTTACTCTCCATTACTGGTGATTTGGAATAAAAATACAATTAGGAAAAATGCAATAATACAGGCTAATCAAGGATATATAATCATCATAATTATATGAAGCGCGCAAGGTAGTGAAAATAACAATTTGGATACAAACGGGTTAAAATACATTTAGCGCAAGCGTAGAAGTGGTGTTAAAATATGATGTGTTTAACAAGAAATTGTACCTCTGAGCTTTTCTACTATTTTCGCTTAGAATCAACTTCAAATGAAAAGTATTACATTTATTCTACAAAAAAGAAATCTAAAATTTACGCCATTTATTAAATAAATAATTTTGGACAACAACTGATTAATATTATTTATTTATATATTAGTTATTATCTATATTATGTTAATTATTTATATATTATTTATTATTTATGTTATTTATTTCTATATTATTTATTATTTATATTATGTTATTTATTTATATATTATTTGTTATTTATTTATATATTATTTATTATTTATATTATGTTATTTATTTCTATATTATTTATTATTTATATTATGTTATTATTTCTATATTATTTATTATTTATATTATATTATTTATTTCTATATATTGCCAGGCTTAAATTAATTTCAACAATATTATTGTGATGTGTGTGTTTTGTTGCAGGTATAGCCTGGCAGAACCATTCCGTTGACATATTTGATTGCAGATTACGCGGCTGGTATGCGATTTATTTAGTTAATAGACCACTTTACTTAGCGCTACTTCGCAGGTCATTTGTGTAACCTTTCTTTCAGCTAACATTAAATTTGACGAAGTGGTTCAGAGCCTTTCTCTGTCAAACCTTCGTAAATTAGCTTTTTTACTGCAATTCAGTACGTTGATACCAATTGACGGCTCAAGAATAGTACGTATTAAACTTAGATCTAGTGAATGTTTAGTTATTGTTGTTTTTGAAGCAAATATACATGTCTATGGGATTTATTTAGAAGTAATTGTTGTCAGTATATACTATGCTTAGAGGTTTCGAGAGATAACGTGTCGTTTTGTTAGCTTGATAACCTATGGACTGCATGTAATTACTAACTCATCAAATAGGATTCACAATTAACAATTAACCATTTTTTCTCTCTCTCTTTACTTTCTGCCAAGTGGTACATGTAGATCCAAAGTCACGCTCCATTGATAGCGCTACAATCAATCAACGTGTTAAACAAGGGTTATGTCCTATCCACAATTGTTGATTGACTTGCAAGTCGATTGCCATATAGCCTTTAGCGTGGGAATATTAGACAATGAGGTGGTTTCCCGGTGCCTTCCTCAGTACTTGATTAATCGCCTCTTAAAATACATGCAGTTTACAGTTGGTCATATTCTTCAGTGGGCCGGATACAAAACGGGAATATTTAATATTAAAAGTTACTATAGTTAATATTCTCGTCAAATGATTTGGAAAATAAATGAATATTGATTGATCGATTTATTGTTGGATTGAATTGTTGACCGAGAATATTGATACAACTCAATACACGTATAAAAGCTGCAGTCTGATAGATTGATTGATAGGTTTATTGATAGATTGATAGGTTTATTGGTTGATTGATTGGTTTATTGATTGATTGATTGATAGATTTATTGGTTTATTGTGCGCTGTTATAAGATTGTTTGGAAAATATCTATAATTTTGACAACTTACCGTTTATAGTTGTGCGGCACATTGTGTTGTTGCTTCGCATGATTTAATAGAATTAATCCAT
Source organism: Enchytraeus crypticus (assembly GCA_905160935.1). Classification (NCBI taxonomy): domain Eukaryota; kingdom Metazoa; phylum Annelida; class Clitellata; order Enchytraeida; family Enchytraeidae; genus Enchytraeus; species Enchytraeus crypticus. The sequence goes on along the minus strand of CAJHZI010000284.1, from coordinate 548,229 downwards.
GGTTATATAAGATTAATCCATGATTATATAAGATTAATCCATGATTATATAAGATCATTAATCCATTTTGTCAGGTAATCCAAGTGAATATCTAAATTGAATGCTTAAGTAATCCATAGTCTCGAAGGACGTCTGCTGTGTCCGAAACCTTCTAGCAGAATGAGCCATGGTTATGCTATAGGTAATGGTATAGGTCTACATACTAGTATTCCTGTATATGTCTATGTATCTCTGTGTATCTCTTTGTGTCTCTTGCATATTATATATAAGACCCCGCTCCAGTTGCTCAGAGCGAGTGAACTGTGTGTGTGTGTGAGGAACGGTTGAGTGGACAGTGCGAGGTGCAGTTGGGCTGGTCAGTGATGGCCAGGAATTGTTGGCGGCGGTATGGCAGTTATGGCGTTTGGAGTTGAAATGTTGGAATAGGAAGCAGAGTTGTAGAGAGCGATGGAGAGATGTGACAAAGATGATTCTAGTTAAGTGTTGATAGGTTAAGTTAACTTGAAACGAAGTGTAATTGCTTAGGACTTGTCATGAGAACTACAGTAATTAATAACTATAGTAACTGATGTAACCATACTTGTGTAATCTGTATTAGTACAATGGTAATAAAGAGTAATCGAATTAGCATCGTTAATAAAGTGTGTGAAGCGTTATTAGTTCTAGGAAAAGTATGTAATCTACATGTATAATCAATCAGAATCAGCCGAAAGCAAGTGACATATATGTCTTGACGAAGTGGCGGTCCTCGACCTCATCGCTATAGTAGTTCCCTAGCTAAATTGTAATTAGAGAGAGAGAGAGATAGAACATTTATCATAAATCTATTGCTCGTCTTCATTTACTCTCGCACAATTGATTTATTTAATGATTGATCGTTTCATTGTTTCATTGATAGTTGAAGACTTATCTTTTCATATGACATGTTGTCATTGATGACTATAGCACCTTAATTGTTGTTATTATTATGTTATTATTAAGGTACATACAGGCGGCTGCCTATCCCAAGGACATTGTCATGCTGTTGGATACCAGTGGATCCATGATGGGATTGAGGATTGAGATCGCCAAGGCAACGGTTGAGAAAGTTCTGGAGACGTTGAGTGACGATGACTACGTCAATGTCATCAGGGTATGCGAGGCAGTGCTGTGAAATATAACTAAAATTCAATTAATCTAATTAAATTAAATTAAAATTAATTTATTTAATAATTAATTAATTAATTTATGGTTTGGGGCAGTGAGGACTGGAGAAAGTCTATTCGTAACCCGACCCTGGTTAAACTGGGATTCAAGGGAAGATGATGATGGTAATCAAATTTATTTATTTATTTTCATTTTAAATCTAACTGAGATTCAATGTCATGTTCTTCATCTGAGGGAAATTGCTGGGGCGGATACGACCGAAGGCTAAAGTTAAGTTGAACGTCGTTTCCTGCTCTATAGCATATCAGTGGCTGGAAGTACACTGAATTTGAATCCTGAACCTACTGATCCGCTGTCGAACAACATGCCAATAATCCACTGGCTCTGCCCTCTAACAAGACTGTCGAAATACCGCAGCTAGTTGACTGAGTATCGGATAACTTCAAGAAGCTACATGTAGAAATCTCCGAAAAGGGAGACCCGAACTTTAAATCGCAGTTTTAAGCTTGCGCCAACTTGTGACTGCTCCGTGGTTTAAACCACAGTTCAGATCAATAATGCGAATATCTAGTTAGTAAATACGGCCATGAGTGATGATGATCCAGTTTTCAAAGATAAATATATACAAAACTTATTCAGAGATCTAAGATGCAGTTGATAGGGATTACGGCATATGTCTTTTAAGCTCAGGATATAAAAAATTATGTTCTCAATCTAATTTATTCCTTATTAGCGAATATTTTAATCGAATAAAGGGTGTTTTAGGCTATTATTCTAATTATTACATTGCATAACATAAAAACAATTAGAGTGCTACTGTCGTCTGTAACAACATCAGCACTCTTGTGACAAATTCAAGCCGGTAAACAAAAAAGGTAAAAAGCGGTGTAAATTCTAAAATCCAGAAATCCAGTTCAAAGATATTTTACAATTTAATTTAAAATATACAAATCACCAGGGATTAATGTGTTCAATATTTACAGTATTCTGAGAGACCGGAATATCTGGACAGTTGTTTGAATGAGACATTGGTTCAGGCCACCTCCAGCAACAAAAACGTAAGTACCAAAGAGTTATCTTTCTAACTCTGTGTACTACCTAACGGCAGGTCCATGGCATAAAGCTCTTCAAACCAATTCTATCCACAGCATACCTCCAATCTTATATACAAACGAGCTATCAGAGCATCTGGCATCCCTTTCAAGTTGCCTGTGACACGCGTAGTCAAGTTTGGCTGAATCTATAGTGTCACTCAGTGTCATCATCATCATCATCCTCCTTTGAATCCCAGCTTAAGTTAATCAGGGTCGGGATACAATTAGACTGTCTCAAATCTTCTCTAGCCTCCACCACACCACCAACCAGTCTCCTATTTGAGACTTCTCCATTCTATTAAATTTCAAATGTCAAGAGTTACTCAATGTATTTTCATTTAAAATCAGCAGCTCGTCACTTTTTTTAAATCAGTGGTTACGATGTAACCCATCGTTAACTTGGAATAAAGTAGGGCAGTAAGATCGGGAGGATTGTGGGCGGAAATTAATTGTTGTTGTTGAATGGTACTTTAAAAAGGCAATGAATTGTTATTTTAAACTACCCCCCGAATCCTAATCCCTACCCATCGCCCTAACCCTAGCATAATATAAAAATTTTGTAAAACTAAAAAATATGAAAGTGACTCTAGCGAAAATCGAACCCCGGACCCCGTGATCTAAAGCTTAGCTCTATTCCAATAGGCTGTCGGGGCTTCCGTTTGATTCCGGTTGAATAGATTATTACACTTACAAGTTTATTTGGCATGTAGTTATATTTTACTTGCTAATTTATTTAGCATGTTGTTATATGAATATTACACTTGCTAGTTTACTGAACATGTAGTTATATTACAATAAACAAGTTTTTTTAATTTGTGCTTGTATGATTTAGAGATTGAAAGCTGCTCTTAAGACGTTCAACACATCGAATATAGCCTACCTCGATCAAGCCTTAGTGAAAGCCTTCGAGCTTCTCAGAGCGGTACGTCCTGCAATCGATCAATCAATCAACAAATTAACCAAACTTCAGTTCAGTAATCCATATTTTTCTCAAATTACTAAATAAATCTTGATATAAAAGCTAAGAAGAAGCAAAAAATCGTTCAAAGGCTAGAAAGATGATGATGATGATGATGATGATGATGATGATGATGATGATGATGTTGAAGACGGTGATGGTGGTGGTGGTGGTGGTTGTGATGGTGATGGTGGTGGTGGTGGTGGTGATGGTGATGGTGATGATGATGATGATGATAATGATGATGATGATGATGATGATGATGACGATGACGATGACGATGATGATGATGATGAAGATAATGATGATAATGATGATGATGATGATGAGGTTGATGATGACTATGGCGGCGACGACGACCACTTCAGACTATTTTAAAGAAAAAGCAATCTCGAAGATCGTTCTTTTAAGCCTGTGCATTACCTTTTCTTAACTCATTTTTTATTGTTTGTTTGCACGTCACTCTCAGGCGAACGAAACGAGTCGAGGTGCTCGGTGTAACAAAGCCATCATCATCATCACAGATGGCGCTGTGAAGACTTATGAAGAGATCTTTCAAAAGTACAACTGGCCTCGCATGGAGGTGTGTTGAACTACGAGCCTCCATCATTCAATTATATTCTCTATTTATTCGATGTTGTTATGAACTACAGTAAAACTCTAGTTACTTTCCTTCCATGAGCTTAGTTTGTTTCACTCATTTACACTATTCGCACCATTTGGATGATCGGTCAGACGTCAAGCTTCGCAAATGCAATTTTTAATATTTCAATGGAATTGTGTATAAAATACCATTTTTTGAAGATCAAATGATAGCGCTAAATTCTAATTGAATTGTTTCATTTATTTATTACTAAATCCCAAAAAAGTCAAGTCAACTTGATTTGCCAGTATTAAACTTACTGTTACATTAATATTTGTGACGGTAGCTTGAGTGCGTCGAATCGTCTTGAAGAGAGGCCTTGTGCTTCTGAACCTTGACGTTAAACACACTACAACCTAACCTACTTATTACCGTCTAAATGCTTTTAGCTCGTTCATAGCCAAAGTTTTCGCTTAAGTCTAACTGTTTAATAATAATAATGGTTTAGCGTCGATTTTCTCACACAAGGATGATGTCAGGGAACTTCATGGCTATATAATATAGTAAATCCTGACATGGGCTTAATGGTACCCTACGCTTAAGACACTATTCGAGTGTTCACGTGTCAAATTTAAAACACCCTTCTTTCAAAGAATCTTAACCAATAATAATATTTGCTATATTGATTAAAATAATAATCGTTCATGTGCTATGTAAACGTCAACACTGTTCTCTTATATAAAAACAACCGCAGGTTCGAATATTCACTTATCTAATTGGACGTGAGGTAGGGGACACGAGAAACGTGAGGTGGATGGCTTGCAGAAATAAAGGTATTTCACCCTTCATTATTGTTAAATAGTATATTAGGCTGGAGCCACTTGTAATATCGGTAAGATATTCGACCGCGGATCAGTATGTACTGGTTCAAACCTTGGGCTCTCCCGTCACTGACATTGCTTTTCAGTGAGGAAACTGCAGTTAACATTAGTTTTACAAGTTTTTTTAGCTTAATCAATCAATCGTTATTTGTTAATATGCTTTTGATCTCTGGAAATTTATAGAGATTGATGAGCCAAATGTATCAGACGGGGCAGCTCTGTAATTCATGAGACGTGAATACATTATCAATTTGTCTTGCGCAAAAATTGTACTTGATGGCTAACTTTTTTTTCTTATTATTATTACTTACTCTATAACTAATTTTAATTGTCATATCTGCCTCATTAGCTTTTTCACTTACAACAAATCAACGATGAGTTTAGCTTCAGTTTTTTTCTTAAAATCTACGATTTTATTTGAACAGATTCAGTCAATTTCATTTGATTAATTTGGATAATTAAGATTATGTACTTGTTAAATGAAATTATATAAACATTAAATTACTCAATTGAAGGTTGAATTCTCAATTAATTTGTAAAATTATGATAATTTCGTTCTAATCCTAGAAGATAATGCCCATGCTTTGTCCGGACCACTGAAAAATAGGGCATCCGTAAACTGGAAATATCGTAAGAGGAGACTAAGAAAAACGAGGAATTCAACGGAAAAATCACCTCAAAAATTATTATGTTAAGCTATTGGCTACATTAAAGTGTGGTTACGGTATGACCTTTTGTGAAAAAAATAAGTTTTTGATGGATAAAGTTTTTGATAAAGTTGTTTTTTAAGTTTTTAAAATAAGTTTTTGATAAGGTTTTTATATTTGTGGAGACTGACAGCTGTGAATGGGAATATATACTTTTGACTTGCCACTTGACAGAGCATTGCAGAGAGAGTAAAGAAAATACATATGAGTACATGCATTATTAGATACATTAGTACATACATTATTAGATACATTAGTACATACATTATTAGATATTGTTCTTATTTCAATACTTTTCTGTGTCTTGTAGGAAGATTTTCTCACATCGCAAGTCTAGCTGATATACATGAGCATGTTCAGGTTAGATTTACCTCTACGCAGTAGTTGATTCACCGAATAATCTCTCTCTCTCTCTCTCTCTCTCTTAGTGCACTGTCTACTGGCAGGTCTATGGTATATAACGCCTCCACTCTTCTCTGTCTTCGGCTTTCCTCTTCATGTCTACATAGGAGACGGTCTTTAAACAATCTAACCTATCTAATCTCGGCCTGCCTCTGCCTCTTTTTCCTTCCATTCTGCCTTCTATGACCTCTTTTCACCGAATAATATACTGTCTAATATACTGTATGAAATAACGTTGGATTGTTGAAAGTACGAAATACTACAAAACACTTACTGTTATTAATTTTAAATGATATTAGATTTAGTGAGTAATATAATGTATGATTACAGTGATTAGATTTCAGTATGTCACTCTAGAATGATAGACGCATAGTATAATCTTTATTCACCAACCCATATGATAGTACACATCAAAACAAACAAACGAACAAACACCGTGATACTATGAAACAATCAAGTGCACATTAATGAAATGACATAGGATAAAACAAAATAAAATAAGGATTTGACGAAATGTTTCGGGTATTCATAAATGGATATAAAAATAACAATTAAGGCAGTAACAAAGGCCTACACTGGGAAATGCTATTTTAATGCAACATATGATATACTGTACGATAGGGGTAAACTACCTCGGGTGCTATATTTTCCCAAGCCATATGCTACATTAAAGTTTCGAAAAAGCTTAGCCTATGTTCTAAGATTGATTTGTTAATCAATGGAGTGCTCATGCCAGGAATTAGTTTGTGAGTAAAAATTTGTACGAAGGACCTGCCACTTGACAGAACACTGTAATACTCATTAAATCGCTGTATGAAGTAGTGTGTAATGTAATAGTATACCGTTTACTAAATTGTAAAGCTTCTGAAACTCTTATTATATGCAGTGTGTTATTAATTATGTGATTTATTCCCATTTTTATACATAATATGATGTATTATTTACTATAATATGACATATACTCTATGGTATGCACTATTACTATTGTTAGTAATTGCAAATTAATGGCAGGAGTAGAAATTCTTCTTGTGTCTTTTGGACTATAAATGTTAGACTGTACATTGCAGTGCTTATTAATATTATAGCAAATATTTAATAATAAATATTTACTATAAATATTTGCTAATATTTATTTCAATTTGAGACTACATCAGTTTCGCTAGTACACTTTAGTTTAGCTCTTCGAAAGGATAAAACGTGTTTAAATTGTTTAGTGCTTTTCAGATTTTTTCGGTTATGATGCCTTTTCTAATTATTAAATGGCTAAAATAAGTTTATGTATTTATGCTGTATATTTGTATATTATACTTCATATTTAAAGATTTTTAAATAATTATATGGCTAAAATATATTTGCTTATCGATACCCTGGCTGAAGCCAGTGGCGAAATCGCTACGATACTTGACCGCGGATCAGTATTTGCGGGTTTCAAATCCTGGGCTTGCCCGTCACTGACATCACTTTCGAGTGAGGAAACTGACGTTAACCTTAGCTTTAGCTTAGCTTTCTTTATCCGTGGAGATTAGGCTATTTGATTTGAGCTACTTGTCTAAATATTATCCTAGAGCTCAGTATTTTGAGAGATAACAATATTATGTCTTATAAGTAAGATACAATTAAATACATGTATATATGGCTGCTAATTCTTCAGCTACTACTCTATATTTATCTATATATATATATATATATATATATATATATACATATATATACAGTATATATATATAATATATAGCTATATATTTTCTAGGTTTAACTCGGTAGTAGCAACTCCTGTTATCTCGTTTTTATCCTGGTTTTCATTAGCATACTTACTGATTAGAGTAGAAATAGCTTAGTATTAAATATTATAATTTAATATTATTATATATTCTAAGTATTAAAATAGTTAGTCGCGCACTCTGTTAGCATTGTATGTACGTTTAACTCCTGTAGCTTCGTTTTTGTTGCGGTATAGTTGAAAATTGACTTGCCGGTAGTTACAAGTGTTTCCTTGAAGGCTGCTGATGTGGTTCAATTCATTACGGTCACTGTTGTAACTGTTTATTTGATATAAACTCCCTTTAGTGCGGTGCCTATTGGCAGGTGCCACATAAACCCTCCACATATGTCTATCATCTGTTTTTCTCATCACAACAACATACGAATAGTTAACAACTCATCTAATATCCCAAGTCTCGGTCTTCCTCTCACCTTTTTTCCTTTCTTCGCTCAATTACTCTTTAGTAAACCATCCCCTCTCAAAACATTAGCCACCAGTTGCTCCTTCTATTCCTTATAATAGTTAGCAATTTTCTATTTATGTCAACCTTATGTAGCACTTCTTCATTTAAAATTTTGTCAGTCCACTTTAACTTCTCCACAGTCACATTTGAAAGGCTTCCCGTTTCGTGATATCCTCCTTTTTTAACGTCCATGTTTCACAGCCGTACAATAGCGTTGTCCATACTAAAGTCTGTAAAGTTTTTAACTTCGTGAATTTCTACAAATATTTTGTTAGTAGTTATTTCTTCCTACTGACGGCCTCTTTTATTTGAGAAAGTTTACATTTTATTTCTGTTCCTCATTTCCAGTCTTCTGTTATCATGCGTCCTAAATATCTTAAATTCAAACTGAGTATCAACTGATAACTGTTATCAGATAACTGATATTAACTGATTATCTGTTCAAACTTCGTACCGTATATCTCTATTTTGACTTTTCCTCTCTCCAGTCCACCCCAATTCCTCTCAATGTTCCTAACAGCTTTTGTCTTTGACACCTTTACCCCGGAAATTTTGAGTCATTATAACCTTGGGGAAGTCGTAGCCTTTGTAATCGGATAAACTTGTTGCGTTGATCGATGATATGCTCAATGCTCTTTCTGTATAAATGAGTTAGATAGACGTCCTCTAGCTAGTGATGGTTTATGTCATAGAGCTACTTTCCATTGGATCATCGGATATATAAAATCCTGTAGTTTTCCGTGTAGCGTATATTGTTGTAGGAAAATGTAAACTTTTCATCAAAACACACTCATACACACACACACACACACACACACACACACACACACACACACACACACACACATATATATATATATATATATATATATATATATATATATATATATATATATATTCGGACGCACATAAAATCGTCTATCCTAGGAAAATCCTAATTTGAGGCAGCCTGTTGTAATGACTGCTTCTTCAAGTAGACTTTGAGTGATATATTAGGTGTGCGCGTAATTTTTGTTTTTCAGAGAACATTTTTAAATACGCGAAACTCGAGAAAATAATGTTAAAATCTAAAGGATTCAAATTGTTTCTTACTAGGAATGTTAAACAAAAAAATCAGAACCTCTATTTCAAAGGGAAATTTAAATTGTTCATAGAATGAATGAGTCTTATTACAAACTTTAAGATATCTTATTAGTTAAGAAAATTTTTCTTTGTCAACCATTTTAAAAGACATATTTTAATTTAGGCTTTTTTAGTTTTTTTTGTATGCATGATGGGTCAGCTAGATGGGTTTTTATAACCTCTTTGGCGGCCTAGTGTGTGTTATTGTATTTTTGAGTAATTTTGAAAATAGACTTAGTTCTCTCTTTCTCTCTCTCTCTCTCTCTCTCTCTCTCTCTCTATTTACACTTGCCTATTACTTACTTCGAAGAATTGGGAATAGTGGCTAGTTAGTTGAATAAAGGACTAGGTTAAAGTTACTAGGTTAAAGTACTAGGTTAAAGTTACTATAATAAAGTTACTAGGTTAAAGTAGTTTTGAACGTTCAGCGCGCAAGGTATTTTAGTTTGATACAATCATTAAAAACGTATTCATTAATCACAAATTGAACAATTAAAATTCTGCTCTCTTTAACCGAATTAAACAATACAATAATTTTATGTGCTACTCTAAGTCATTTTACGAACGCACGAATCCTCACTAGACTTTATTGCATAAAATATTAACATAAAACCTGTTATAGCACTTTGTGTTCATTGGACATCATTCATCCTTTGCATGTTCCATTATTACTGAAAATTCTTTATGTTTCACGAACCCAACGTAGCATTACATTCATGTGTTGAGTCGACCAATGGTAATACGAAGATCTGATCATACTATATGGACCACGATATATAATGATAAATCGGTAGGTAAATCAGTTGCTTTTTTAAAATAATTATTTTGAACAAATATAGTTTGTTGGCAAATATTTTTGGTTGGAGTTTTCACCTGTTAATAATTAGTTATAACTTAAGCTTTTTTAAATTATCTTGTTCTTTTATGCTACGAGTCGTTATTTAATAATTGGTTTTTGCATGATACATGATATTGATATGGGTACTTCTGCATGCTTGTAACATGATTGCGTTTTGCGCTCTGCAATATTTTTTGATCATTACAAATTCATCGAACTTTACCGGTGGATATCTAATTAAATTGAAGGGTTTAAGAAATTAGTTTATACTAAAACCAGCTTGCTAATTTAAAATCATATTAATTGTTAGATCAGTGGATCCTTAGTTATTAAAGAAAAGATCAAAACATTAAGTTTTGCTTTGAAATTCAAAAACAGATTGTGCTCCTTGATTTTCAGTTATTTTTTTGTCTTAGCGGTTTGTTGTTTCTAAAGTAGGCAAATTAGATTTTATGGCAAAATCTCTTGTCTTCTTATCCTCTATGCTATTTGCTTTATCATTTTCAGAAAAACTATGTGTAATGTGCAAAGCTTTATTTGCACATACATGTATACCGCCTGTATTTCATTGCTATGGGTTAAATTACCAATTACCTCCATGCTAATATCATGATTATCTGCCATTTGTTTAATACATAAAGTTCTCTGCTTGAGCTTGTACCTTAAGTTATTAAAGTTTAGTTTTATTTTATAGTAATTGTGTGTTGTATATATGCAGCAATTCGATGTCGCTTTTGTACAAGTGGAATGGCTTTATTCATTGTAAAGATACCTTTATTTATACTTTTCTATTTCAATATACATGTATATATCCATTTTAAATCGTTATTTGAAATTGTTTCTGACATCATCCCCAAAAACACTTAATCTAATTAGGGTACGCAAGAAATTTATTTTATATGTGATTCTGAACCCATGCAAAAACAAACACTGACACAGGACGTGCTGGAAGTTTTGAGCCGATCTCTCGTGTTGGCAAGAGATGGCAGATACGTATGGACGGATTTGTACCACTTCAATGCTAAGAAATACCTGAGAATCAGTGATGACATGGTGGGTTCTATATGTTCCCCTAGGTTCACCTCGCTCTTTCCTTCCCATAATTGTAAAAATATTTCTTGTAGACTTTAGATTTTAACATTAAATTACCGGTAGCTGGTTACAAAGAAGGCAGGATAATAATTATTTCCCTAAGTTGGTTTTTTTATTACTCCTATCCTGTGGAAGTTTCAATATATTATATATTATATAGAACACCAGTGTTACTGTCTATAACATACAAATACTTTGAGAGCATAAATATATTTCGCTTTTGTTATCTTTTCTTAATCCTTGATCCGCTGCTGATACCTATTTTACGCTTCATTACCGATGCCTATTGATACGCCGATACCTATTTTACGCTGCTTTACCGATACCTATTGATACGCCGATACCTATTTTACGCTGCTTTACCTATAGCTATTGAAACGCTGATTCCTTTTCCACAGCCGTAGCGTTGGAGTTTCGTGCATAATCAGGAATGATCAGAAATATAATTATGCACCATATAGAGTGTATAATACTTTAATTGTTCACAATTCTTATATTTTAATGATAAGTGGTTTGGAAGATCTTAAAGAATTAAAAATTATTGCATTTTTAAGCAGTTAAAGTATAGTACGTTCCATATTGTGTATAATTTACCTTTGACTCATTTTCTAGATTTTGCACCTTTTTGGACCTCCTTTTTGACTGTGTGTCAATAGTGCTCGATGTTGTCATTGATGACTATAGCACTCTAATTGTTGTTATTATTATTATTTATTATATTTATTATTGAATAAGTATTTGTAATTATAGTTTATTTATGTGTAAGTATAGTATAATTATGTATAGTTAGTATATCTCATATCTGCAATCAATTTTGATCTTGTGCGTCATGATAATTCTCGTACATTCACTGGGCTGGTTATACGGAAAATGGTCTAAATTGCCTAAGGTGTAAGTGATAGTAAAAGTGACAGATATAACTAAAATATATAAATAGATAATAATAAATAGATATAATAATAATATGGTAAATAATATAAATAGATATGACAGATATATTCGACATGGTTAGACTTGATCATTTCACTACAATGCATGTTTTACTTTTTTTCCTAATTCCGTGATTCTGAAATGGTTTTCTGACTTTTTGGTTTATGTACCGTTGTGGAAACTTTTGTTTTCTTCTGCTCGTCGGTTTGGATTTGGTTCAATAGTGCTCGATGTTATCATTAGCAACAGTAGCACTCGATTTGTGGCTATTACAAATTTGACTTAATTTCATGTATTTATTTTAAAGGATGTGCAATTGTAAATATTTGCTAATTATAAACTTTTATTCTTACTGTGTTCGGGTTGCTATAGAATAGACCAACCGTGGAATGCACGAGTCATAAACGGCGACAAGGCACTAAGGTCCAAATCAGTATCAGAAAAGTCACTAGTTGGTGAGCGCCTAGGCTCCAGAAAAAATATTTACAATCCCGACCCTTAAGGAAGATGATGATGTCTCTACCTAGCCTGTTTCTCCCTATGTCTCTGTCCATTGTTGCTCTGATCATTTGCATGATGCTAGTTGTAAACTTTATGTCAATGGATAAGTAGCTAAAAAGAATAACAAAATACGACTATAAATGTTTCACTCGATCACTCCCATATTATGGTTAACTTTTAAATTTTCCACTGCCCAACTCAGGTGTAATCTAATTATCCTTGAGTGAATTGTTAATATTTATTTATTAAGCAACAGTGTGCTATGTTCCTTAATGAATTATTAATATTAATTAATTATTTAATAAGAAGTGATAGTGCTAGTGATTAGCGGAAACATTGTAATGCGAATGTATGCCTTGGGCTGGGGTTGGTTTGACAATTGACGACTACTGGTATTTCTGGTAATTGATATTCTGAAGCTTAAATAATTGATTTGATAAATCTTGATTCGTTTTTACATTTTTTCATTGAGAAATCTTGATTCATTTTCAATCTTAACACGCTGACTTAATGAAAATTCATTAGTCTGTTTAGAGTATCATTATTTTACTGATAGAATTGATTGACCAGCGAAATAGTAAAGAAATTTTTAAAAATTATACTATTAAGTGTGTATCTAAAATACCAAAAATGACTATTGATGGTTGTAGCTGTTACCAAGTGAAATTTCAAAAAAAGAAAGTTAAAACGGACATTATAGTGAGTGATCATCCATGCTGATCTCTAACACTATTAATGCCACTTTTTAACACTTTAAAGTCTGTTGTTATTTTTACCAGTCCTTAGAATATCGTAGATTTTCCTTCTAAGCAGCTTGACCGGGAATAGATCCCGGAACCTCAAGAACAACCATTTTAGTTAAACATAAGGAAGTCTACGCCAAGCAGTGCAATCATGTTTACATGTATGTAAAGAATTGTCACACACGGCAGTTATCAGTCATTTCATATTCGAATCATTGTCCTTAATTTGGTTATACAGAATTATTAAGAGTAAAATTGAAAATAATATCAGTAAAGTAAGTATACAATATGCGTCTTAATGATAAAAATGGTTGATTTGTTTATAGGGTTTACAATTGATGACATCAGTCGCTAAACCAGTCTTCGATTTAAGAAATGATACGGTCAGTGATTTCCTAAAACATCGTTTAACCAATTCTTAAGGAAATATTGTTCGATTTTTGTAGGCTAATTATTTTCTTCTTTTCATATTGTCTTTAACTGAAATGGCTAAATTTGCATTATTTGTTGTAGATCCTGTAGTTTTCTCTCTCTCTCACTCTCTCTCTCTCTCGCTCTCTCTCTTTGTATGTCAGTCTCTCTGTCTTTCTCTCTCTCTCTCTCTCTCTCTCTCTCTTTGTCTCTCTCTCTCTTTGTCTCTCTCTCTCTCTCTCTCTGTCTCTCTCGCTCTCTCTCTCTCTCTCGTTCTCTCTCTCTCTCTCTCTCTCTCTCCCTCTCTGGATCTGGAAATAAGCTTAAAAGTAAAGAACTGGAAATAAGGTTGAACATAGTACAGATGGGAAAATAGAGTTGATAAGGAAAGTTATTCAACTAGAGTTGAAAAGTTACCTCGAAATACAGTTGAAAAGGTCATACCAGATATTGGTTTTTAGATGGAACCAATTGACACCATGAAAACTTAAATATTACTGTTCAAATATGCACCAGATCTACTTTCTGAAGTAGATTAATGATATAGAAGAAGTTTGGAATAATTTTGCAGGATCATGTACTTGTCGGATTCGATTAATGCCCATAATGAAACATAAATTGCTATTGCTTAACAACTTGAAGTTTGAAAACTCGAATTCTGTCATAATATTAGATATGGGATTGCTCTTCGATTGTCCAAGAGATTATAAAATTACTGCATTTTATTACATGACATTTAATTAATATATTACAATACTTTGCAGGTAAATCATGGTAATCTTTTAGGCGTAATTGGAACTGATGTTCCTGTTTCAGAGATTAGTCAACTAACACCTCAATTTAAGGTTAAAAACTTTGTTATATTTGAAATTTTGTGTAAATTAAGCATTCAGGACCTTCCGAAAATACAGATATGAAAATTGACTTATAATTTCTCTTTTGCTTATTGATTAATTACGATAAACAAAAGTTCCTCAGAATGCCTGACTCACTTTTTCCCGCAATTTATTTCTCAATTGTTAAGACTTAGTTTGCTGTTAGTTATAGAGTCGTTTTAGATTGCTATAAAAAGCATTTGACTGTGGGGACAGTAAATATTTCTTAAAGGAGGCTATAACCGCAGAAGTCTTTCTCGAGTCTGTTTAGAATATGGGCTGTCTGATGATAATAATTCTCTTAGCTGAGCGGATTTCAAGAAGTCTAACACTCCTCGGATTTTTACTAGAGGGGCACTGTGAAATTCTAAGTGAGCAGCCGCCCTCCTACTTTTCGACTATCCTTGATCCAGGTTTACTTTAAATAACAACCCAACTCAGTGCAGATTATGTTTTTATGCATCCCTCATCTTAGTAGTGACATTAAATTATAATTTGTGAATTATTCTCACAGTTCGGACCTGCAGGATTCTCATTCCTTGTGTCAAACAACGGGTACGCTTTCATCAACCACCCCAGACTACGACCAATGGTTTGTTCTAGCATTCATCTGACAATTCTTTGTATTTGTATTTAATATTTATTAATGCTAAGGTTGTCAAGCCGTCGGTGTAGATGAAGATGAGGCAATGAAATATGAGAAATAGTAAAAATTAGAGTGTGGAGTTCCGTCAATGTTCATGTCTGTTTTTATTAAAATATGGAATAGGAAATAAGTCCTATTTTGATTTCCGCATCATCATCACCATCATCATCATCATCATCATCATTTTCATCATCATCATCATCATCATTTTCATCATCATCATCATTATCTCTAGAATCCTAGTTTAACCAGGGTCGGGGTACGAATAGAACTTCTCCAATCCTCTCTGCCCCACAATAATCACAATACGCCCATACCATAACATAGGTTTAAATTCTTGTAGCTATTTCTGGAGCCTAGGCGCTCTGACGTTGTTTTGGAGCTTATTTTTGTCGCCTTTTACATTCAGTATAAGGTTGTTCTTTTCTTCAAGCAACCCGGACACAACACGGGGAAAATTGATATTAGATGTCCACAAAATTTTCTTTTTCACTAGCTCACTGCCTCTACAGTACCTTGCTGTACTCGAATCCATATCTACGCAGTAGAAGCTGGTAAAGCTAATGTTAGCGTCACTTTCCTCACTCGAAAGCGATGTCAGTAACGGGCAAACCCCGGAGTTGAACCCCGTATACACTGATCCGCGGTCGAATATCTTACCGACATCGCCACTGGCCTCAGCCAGTAAGTAAGTAATAAATATATTAAGTAAGTAGTGATGAGAGGGCTCTTGAATTAATAATAATAATAACAACAACAATTAGAGTGCTATAGTCATCAATAACAACATCGAGCACTATTGAATTATTTGACAGAGAGGCAACATGATTAAGACAGGGGTGGACAACGACACGAGACGGATGCTGGAGCTTCAGATGATCACACTGGATGAATCCGTGAGGAAACAGATGATCGATCGGAACACAGGGTCCATGGCGGCTCCGGCGATATTTCAGCTGGAAAAATTTGTAAGTTAAATTACTTCTACATAAAAATGAGTTTTTCTGCAACGATATCTGAGGTGACTTAAGGGCACGGGAGGTTTTTTGCCTAATTGGCCCGTCCTTCCATTCTACCTTTCGTAGAAGATAGAATGGAAGGAAGGAGAAACAGAGATAGATCGAGATTAGGAATGTTAGTTGATTTAGAGATCCACTAATGCGTGGACACAAAGAGAAAAACGGAAGACACATGGAGAAGAATGGAAGCATTATACACCACGGGCCTGCAATTAGGCACTGCAGTACACTAAGAGAGAGAAAGAGAGAGAGAAAGAGAGAGAGAGAGAGCTGTAGCCTGTTTGGTCGGATATTTTACTCTGTCATCAATTAAATATACTAGTCCTACTAAATATATAAATAATTAGCAAATTGCTATTTTTAATGCGTTTGAGTCATGCTGGTAAAGCTGGTAAAGCTAATGTTAACGTCAGTTTCCTCACTCGAAAGCGATGTCAGTGACGAGCGAGCCCATGATTTGAACCCCGCACCTACTGATCCGCGGTCGAGTATCTTACCGACTTCGCCACTGACTCCAGCCAGTGGCGAAGTCCATATGCGCAAAAATGCATAACTTTTTTATGTACTTCTTTTAAAAAGCCCCATAAAATAGCGCGAAAGCTGTTGAAGACCTCGATACCATTGAGTTAATATGAACGTAGAAATCTGAACGCTCACAGAGATTTATATTATGGCCCTAATGTTTCAGTAATGACGAATAGTTAGAATGTCTTTCGATAATGACATTATTTAAAAAAAATGAAAATTTGATAACATAACTCTAAATACCAAGAGTCATGTTATCAAATAGAATTTCCGTGTTGTGTGCGGGTTATTTGAAGAATTAGCCAACCGTTGACTGCACCTGTCGTAGAAGGCGACTAAAGCGATAAGATCCATACCACCGTCAGAAAGGGCATTCGGTTGGTGAGCGCCTAGGCTCCAGAAATTGCAACAAAAATTTAAACGAATTGAAAATTCTCATATGGGGATTGACTGATGATGTGATGTGGGACCGAGAGGATTTGAGGCAGTCTATTCTTATCACGACCCTAGTTAAACTGGAATTCAAGGGAAAATGATGATGTTATCAAATAGATTAAGATATATTAAGGGTCTGTCGTAGAGATGGGGGTGGGGTTCCGAACCGGAACCATCCTACTCATTAATTGCCTTTTGCTTGAGTAAATATTCCATGCTACAATTGAATAGTGCAATATTGAATAACAGCAATATCGAAGGTATTAGGGGCCTACTGATTTAGAATTTAATGTTTTTAACTTATTACAACCGTTCATTTTAATTAATTTCTCTGAAGAATTTCTTTACTATATATTTCTCTGAACAATTGATTTATTATATTTATTAAATTTAGTAAAGAAATGCTCATTGAAATTACTAAAATCGAACTGTCTTAACTAATTTTAGCAATAAATTAACTATAATAGTGTATTAGTATTTATATTTATGATGTGAACTTTTGTAGAGAAGGGCGGCTCAGCAGGAATACAGATATTACTATACTGCAATTAGGAACACACCCTTCAGGTTGGATAAATTGACATTTTGAAAGTTAACTGATGATTTATTTGTAGTAAAAAACTTAAATTTAAACACCTCTAAAAAGCTGATCATTAAGTATTAATCTAAACAAGAAATCTGTGAATCAGAATCTGACATATTACAGTGGAATGGACATGTATAATCTTGATTTCTATTAGTAATCAATATACGAAAAGGTAAATCCGAAAATTGTAAGGAAAAAGTGCTAGACAAAAGACTGTATTCCATAAAGTTGTAATTTCTAAATTAATTGATTAACTGATTGATTATAATGTTATAGCCTGGGTATAGCGCTACCAAAAGGTTATGGAATGCAGTGGGTTGACGGACGAAAACCTCTGGAATCTGCAGGTAGCCAATTGTCTTTGATAAATTGAAAAAAACCATTCAATATTCGATTACTTTACCTTATACCGCTTTATTTCCTGAATATAAACATAATCTTTTATTAGTCTATTGTTCTATAGATAAACATACAATAATTTTTAATTCCTAGCTAAATTGACTATACTAAATTCCACAAACTTGCACAATAGATATTTATAGCCTTTCGCTGTTTTGTATTAATACCGCATTGTGAGTATTACAGTCTCTGCTCTATTTGATTAGGGTTCGTAGAGCTTTATTTTATTATTTCTTTTTTTCTTCTATGACTCTGACAGTAACACACTGTAATGCTTGTATTGTTGTAGATGTTGTTGTTGTTGTCGATGTATTTGTTGCAGCTGTACTAAAAAGTAAAAAGCTGGTAAAGCTAATGTTAACGTAAGTTTCCTCACTCGAAAGCGATCTCATTGACTTACGAGCCCAGGATTTGAACCCCGCACATACTGATCCGCGGTCGAGTACCTTACCGACATCGCCACTAACAACAATATACAGACGTATTTCATATTCAGCTGGAACGTATAGTTAATTTTAACCCTAGTCTTTGCTGATAAATCGATTAATATAAATATAATAGAATAATATTATTAATATATTATTAATAATATTATTCTATAATAATTAATAATACTTTTTACTAAGTTCAGAGAATATCTAAGTGAGCTAAGCGTGTTATTTATGGACTTGTTAAATACTGTTAAAATATAGTTCAGTCAATCTCCACAAGGATGGGTATGCAGACAGAATAGACAAATTTGTTTTATTAGCTATTATATATATTATCGTTATATATATTACATACTATGCTTTGTGGGCTACTATACTCCCAGGTTGCTACATGTATCTTTGGTTGGGGCGTGATTCGAAAAAAAAATCATTGTGCTTGATGCTATATCGATTATGCATTCAAATGCATAATCATGGCTTGTAGCAAGATTTTGATATGCTTAGGCATACATGTGTGCTCTCCATTAACCATAATCTTTATGTTGCCTAGCCCTACCCTCAATTTATAATTATCAATCCTCTGTTTTGCGTTGTTTCTATTTACTTTATGTCATATAATCAATTGCTACAGGTGTTATAGTATGCATATATTTGTAGGGAATGATTTAATTAAGCCAAGATGTACTGTGTGTATAAATAATAAATTATTTACTGTTAAAATGTATTCACATGGAGTTTTTATCTCTCTTGTAGCATCACATTATTTTCGTGTCATTCTAATTAACTATTCCTATTGACTTGTTTGATAACAACAGAGCTATATCCTTTAATATTTTTGCTACTGCATAATTTCTCTTTGGCTATGTTTGCTTGTTAATGTTGCTGTTTTGTTGTGTTTTTGTCGATAAAAAGATGGGTCTACGTATTTACATTCTGAGACAAAGTTCCTCTCTCATATTCTATGATTTTTTTATACTACGTATTTCAGATTTGGCTGCCTTACGTTCAAGTGATATTGTTATAGCACCCTGGTTGGTAATCTCTTAAATGTTTCATTAATTATTCGCTTATAGATAAATTTCATTTAAAAATAATTATATATATCTTATATAAACTTTATTTCATCAATACATGGTAGTTTCGAACAAAGATATAGAAAAAAGAAAGAAAAATAAACGAAAAGAAACAACACTTTGCATACAAGTAAAGCTATCCGCTGATCTTATAAAGCGAAGATCAGAGCGATATCGTCGCCGTAAGTCGCTTTTGCATCAATTAAGCAATGCAAACCTAGTAGTTTACAAGTGACAAACAGAATCAAATCAACTCAATTATTCATTAGACTATTCAATATGTAGCATTTTGTCAACGTAGATCCAAAATTTTAATCGTACTTTAGCAACAGAATCAACAAACGAAATATTATATTTCCTTTGTAAACTTTCAAATTCTAAATAATCTGGATGATCTAATTCGATCCCTTTAATAATTTTGGCATCTAATACTAATTTGTTTAAAAAATTATATCTATGGTATTCATATAAGATACTCAAAGGCCAAAAACCAAAATAATATTGACACCACATAATTACTTCCTTGTCAGTCGTATGAAAGATCTTCGAAAAGATACTGTCATATGCTCTATTCATACTCTTTAAGTCTGAATCTCGCAAGGTGGCAGCAACAGTGCCATATAGCAATGCTGATACACCATTACAATCAATCAGTTTAAGAATGACATCTTCAGATGCTTTTGTTCCCAGCCTTCCTAAAATGCCTTCTTTCTATTTTAACTTTGCCTATGAAAATCACTTTATAATCTGTAATGTAGATTATACCCAGCTACTGTATAAGTTACATAACTATTTTAATATCTATGCTGTCTATTCGGCGACCCATTGCCATTTGCGGTGGAAAGTTAAATATATATATATATATATATATATATATATATATATATATATATATGCATATTGATTTTTATTAGAAGGGATAATTATAACCTCATTTCAGTGTAAGTTTAGAGCAAGGTGCATCTTATAAGCTTAAGAATAGATTAACCAACAGCTACATGTGATTCGAGAAGGCAAGAAAACATAACTTATGGTCATACGTTATTTTTCAGATGTTTTATGAATGGAAGGTTGTCTGAGCAACGCAATCCCTTTTCTTTTCCTAAACATTTGATCGGCAAAACTCCGAAATTACTGTTGCCAATGATCCCCACTTCGATTCTTTCTACACGTTTAAAACTTCGCTGAGATATTAAATTAGTACTTAAGGATGCTATAAAGCTCAAGACGAAGTGAACGATTGATTGCTATATTGATTGATTGAGCGAATGATTGATTGTTTTGTTTAGTAATTGGTTGTTTGATTGTTGCATTGATTTCTGGATTGACTTACTAATCAACTAATATAGAAATTTAATTCACGTGCACTTCGCTCCACCGATGCCAATCTTCTCTCAGTTCCAAATATTCTCACGTCATTGGGCAGACGTTCATTTTCTTAGGCAGAACCCACAATCTGGAACTCTTTACCTGCTAATCTTCGCTCTTGTTCTTCTCTTTCAACATTCTCTAGCAAGCTTAAAACTTACCTTTTCCCACCATAGACATAATCAATCTACCTTGACCATTTTTTGATCACCGGACTGGCTTTCGTTTAGGACCTTACTTCTCCTCAGCACATTTCTTTCGCGGATTGGTCTGGGTGAATTGATCTGTAGTGATGTGTGCTGTTGGGGACGTCCCTGACATCATCCCTGGATGAGGAAACGGACGTTAAACCTTTATTTAGTTATTTATTTAATTCGTGTAGGAACTATTGCATCATGAGCGTGAATGAAACGAGATCTGGAATGGCTCTGGAAAATCTCATCAAATATCTGGAATATGGCAAGAAAGGACTCTCCTTGTATTCTGAAAAATGTAATAAATCCTCTACATTTCTAGTTCGATTTTAAATATCTCGAGATCTCTCCCCTTTTCAAATTATTTAACACAATTATTAAGGTAACTTCTTAACCCTTAAACGAATTTGTTAAAATAACCATTCAATTAATTCCTAAAGGATATCCATTTGATAGATTCATTTAATTTAAATCTATTTTTTATATTATGTATACGCTGGTGCAAAGGGTTTTTCACTTATTTAGAGATACGCATTAGGTTTTTGCTTAGCAATGGCATAGCAAAAATGTAAAATGTATGTTTCAATCAGAATGTAAGCCTCTCTTACTCTCTCTCCCTCTTCTGTCTCTCTCTCTCTCCTCTCTCTCTCTCTCTCTCCTCTCTGTCAGTTTACTGTCTATTGACAGATAAATGACATATAGCTACCTCACTTTGCCCATATTAACATACGCATGTGAATGCGTATGTCAATATGGACAAAGTATGTTAACGTATGTTAACGTATTAACGTATGTTAATTCATCTCCCGCATGCATATTAACATATGCATGCGGGAGATGAATTGAATTTCATGTGTTCGCCTTTCTGCGGATTTGATTAAAGAGTAAAACTCTCGGCCATTTCATGGACTGGTAAATGACTAATGGGTTAGAAATTACGAGAGGTTTGCCTACGTTGTGTATGGAGCCATTAAATACTCGCATAAAATTAATACTCAGCATTAAATATTCTTGTAGAATTTATTGATCTGCTTAGTTTTGTTTAATTCCAAGTGTATCTCTAATGTTCGTCGGTCGGACGTCCCTGACATCGTCCTTGTATGTGGAAAGGGACGAAACACCTTAAATATTTTTTTACCCCTGGTGTAAAGAACTCAAGGTTTTATAGAGACGATTCAAGCAATGTTAAGTTTTATTATTATTATTATTATTATTATTATTATCACTATTTTTATAACTATTATTATTATTATTATTATTATTATTATTATTATTATTACTATATCTTATTTCAGGTAACAAGGAGCTGATTGATCACCTCTTGTTCGATGCTGAGGCCACCAGGGGCGCCCACGACAGCTGGATCAAGGAGAACCACGAGGCCGCAGCCACCGTGGGCCTAGGCTCCTCTGGGACTAAGGGCGTTAGCAAGTTAGTCACTGCTTTAGTTCAATGTCTTAATAGCGCAGGGGTAAAGTCCTGATATGTTGGATGATTTAAAGACCCACTCATATGTGGAAATGAAGAGGAAGGCGGAAGACAGAGAAGAGTGGAGGCGTTTTATATCTTGGACCTGCCAGTAGGCAGTGCACTAAGAGAGAGAGAGAGAGAGACAGAGAGAGCGTCCTGATGTTTTAAATGACAGATTCTGAGGTGAATTGAACCCTCGTGATTTCGATTCCCGGCCGCGCTGATCTGAGAGTAAGAGTTCTGATATTTACTGGACTGGTTATACGGAAAACGGGCTGAATTACCGAACGGTTTAAGCGGTTTTACTTTACTTATTAGAGTGAAAATATTTAATATTATTAATTATTAGATGTAAAATTTTAGCTTAGTTATTAGAAATCTAAAAGTTATTTTTTTAAATATTGCTCCCTCAGATCTAATTTAGGTACAGTGTGTTGCTTATTTAGATATTTTAAGAATGTTGTGAAAGGAGTCCTTCGAATTAAAAAATAGGATAGAGTTTCAAACATTTAGATAGGCGTATATTAAGGGAATTTCCAACATTGACAAAAGTGTATTATTTAGAGGAGGAACGAGACAATGGAGGTTTGACGATCTTCCTAATCTTGGAAGCAGCCAAATCTCGTGCAAATGATTAGAGTAATGTATTGTACCGTGTATTGTCGTATATTTGTCTCGTGTATTATTGTGTATTTGTATTGTGTGTTATCGTGTATTTGTATTGTGTGTTATCGTGTATTTGTATCATGGCTCCGAAAATTTATTACGAAGATACGTATTCAAAAAATATGCCCCTAGAACGAGCATATATATTTTTATAGAATTCTTGAATGTTATTATCTTTTAGGAATGGAGTGCAGTTGTTATTTCTAGGAACAAAAGCCGGGTTAACTCGTTATCTTTCATTCAGTGGCAACCCAGTTGAGACACCGTGAGTACATAAAACTCTAAGTAACTCTGATGCCTCTATCTTCTCTCTTCAGTGCACTGCCAAGTGGCAGGTTCTGGGTACATACTCATTCTCAAAGTCTGTTTTCTCGCTCCATAACTGCACTCCTTAGATCAACAAGTTAATCCCTCCACAAAGTCTATGCCTTATCATACCTTGTGTAGCCTATAGCTTGGGAAAAGTTTGGCTCTGAGTTGCCTTCCTCAGATACCTCTATATCTTATGTAATATAAATACACTCCCAATAAATGCTTGTCGAAGCTGCGGAAAGCATAGGGGGCCCACCTCGTCATAAACAGAACCCCCAAGTATAATAGTATATCAAAATAAATGTTGTAGAAGATATAAAGACTCTTACACGGACATGAAAAGGAAAATGGAAAATAGAGATGAGTGGAGGCGTTATATATCATTCACCTGCCAGTAGGCAGTGCTCTGAGAGAGATAGGATATACAATTTTAGACCATTTTACTTTCAGTTTCAAATTTAAAGTCGGTTTTGAGACTGTGCGGTCGATACGGCGCTTTGCCGAATTAAAAGTTAAGGCTTATATTCCTAGTTGTCGTCTACTAACTCGCTCAATATTAAGTGATCCGTAACCCGGTTAATTTATTCCATCTCAGGGGCCTCGCCTATATTAAACTTAAATATAACAACTAAATTACCATAATTTTAAATTAGCTAATAAAGGTGAAGCGCGTTCTATTAACAAATTGCTACCTCTAGCCATCTTAGTTACTTTCCTTCCAAAGCTCTTACGCTTTTTCTGAAACTTTTGTCAAGAGTATATTATATAGTATTAATTAACCATTGATTATATATATATATATATTATATTAACTATTGATTTAGTAATTTGATTGATATTTCAGAGAATTCATTCTTAAAAATAACGCAACAATAGACGAGTTGTATTATACAAGAGCCGTGATCAACGGGGGCTCCATGTTCACATTCTCCGTGCCACTACGGAAATCTGGAGGTACGAGAATTATATATACTTATATACATTATATACATGTACATGTAGGTACTGATAATTTACATTAGTAACAGCCTACGGTTTACTAATATGACCAATGTTTTTAAAGTCGCATTTCCGTGTTGTGTCAGGGTTGTATGAAAAATTCACTAACCGGTGACTGCACGTGTCGTAGAAGGCTACTAAGGCACTAAGATCCATGCCAACGTCAGAAAGGGCATTCGGTTGGTGAGTGCCTAGGCTCTAGTAACTGGTACACAAATTTAAACGAATGGAAGTCTCAATTAGGGGATTGGCTGGTGGTGTGGTGTAGGACAGAGAGCATTTGAGACAGTCCATTTGTATCTTGAACCTGGTTAAACTGGGATTCAAGGGAGGATGATGATGATGATAATAATGTGTTTAAAGTCACTATCTACTGTGATTAATAATTTACAATTATTAGTATTTGTGTATAAGTAACAGCCTACTATTTATTAATTTGATCAATGTGTTTAAATGCACTATCTACTACTACTAATAAGATCTACTACTACTAATAAGATCTACTACTACTAATAAGATCTACTACTACTAATAAGATCTACTACTACTACTAATAAGATCTACTACTACTACTAATAAGATCTACTACTACCACTATGGATCTATGGACTATGTTGATTAAGAATTTACAATTATTGACTAAATTAGAAATTTTTGGCAATGACACTAACGACACAATTTGCTTGAACCATTTTATTAGATATTCTACATTTAGGAGAGTGAATCGGATTATCCAAAACCTAACCCTAACCCCTAACCCATACACCCAAACCCTAGTCCTTACACCCAACTCTTAACCCTTACACCTAACCCTTAACTCTTACTCCATAACCTTAACTTGAATTAAGCATACACGTATATTGACGAAGGTGACGCGAGCAAATATCGAACCTTTGATGGCAGGATTTAAAGCTTGATACCGCTACACCACAACAGCTTCTGTTCCACTATAGTTTAATAGATATTTTTAATAGATCATGTTAGATACCGCAGTATCTAATACCAGTGTAAAATAGATTCCATTTGAATGTTGAAGGGATCGGGGATAGGTTGGTTCAGTTGAGATTGAGTTGGTATGGGCATATTGTGAGAAAGGCAGATGAGGATGTAGTAAAGTGAGTTTGGAGGGAAGAGCTTGGTGTTAAGCTAGAGAGAGGTAGACCACAATTGACAAGGGATGCGGCAATTAAGAAGAAAATGAAAAATAGAGGATTGACTCATGATATGGTGTGGGTCAGGGAAGACTGGAGAAATTCTATTCGTATCCCGACTCTGGTTAAACTAGGATTTAAGGGAAAATGGTGATGTAATAGATACCTCAGTAAAAACTCTATATAATAAGCAAAACTCACACACTGGGTTAATAGTGTCATCCGTTTGACCTGTAGTCACTAGCGATGAACCGTTTGACGAAAAGACGACATTGGTGACGGCAAGCACACCTATCGTCGTGTCTGACCCTTCGGGCAAAGAAGGTGTGGCCGCAGTCCTTGGACTTCAGATGACGTACGAGAAGTTCTTCAGTATCCTGGTGGAAGCCTTGACGTGTAAGTCTCCCAATCCTGCCGACGACTGCGCTCTCACCTGCATGAGCGAGGTCAGTGTAATACTGGTGTAATACTAGTGTAATACTAGTGTAATAGAGTGAAATAGAGGCTAATAATATCAGTGTAATACTAGTGCAATACAGTGTAATACTAGTGTAATACAGTGTAATAGAGTTTATTACAGTGTAGTACTACTGTAGTGCTGGTGTAGTACTAGTGTAATACAGTGTAATACTAGTGTAATATAGTGTAATGCTAGTGCAATACAATGTAATACTAGTATAATACAGGGCATTGCTAGTGTAAGACAGTCTAATACCAGTTGCAGTTTATCGGCCCTTTATGTCATTCGCCTATTTTGTCTAGCTGTCTGTCTGACCGGATTGTGAATTCTACCTGCTACGCTAGGTTAGCACTGCTAGTGGTTTTCTCTTTTCAGTTTTTAGTTAATTGTATTCGGATTTCTAATCACTTTTTTAATTTGAGTACCTCTTATGAAAATGATAACTATGTGATGCTCATTTTTTATTAAGAGCTGATTGGTTGGACTAGTATATTTTTTTCTCAGTGATTGAGCGAATACTCAATAATTATTGATTTAGGTTTTACAACTGGACTGAATGGCTGATTTAATTGTATTTTGTTAACAGGAAATCATGTGCTACGTTATTGACAATAACGGCTTCATTGTTTTCTCCGAAGCCTTTAATGTGGTAAGTGAAAATCAGAACGAAAGAAATGCTTCATATAAATGTATTAAAATGATTAAAACGAGAAAATCTGACTGAAGTTTGTTTGAAATTCTTTGATGGCATCTTCGAGATATATTTCGTGTAGTTTAATATTTTATATGGCAAATATTTTATAATATTTTCTCAATGATAGTATAGCATTTTTCAATTTCAAAATAGCAATTCTGACGTAACGATGGAGAGAACATCTAAGTTGTAGTCTTATTATGGCCAGATATGTTAATTTTATTTACATGTAGACATTTTATCTCTAAGGATTGTTTCATACAAGTTCAAGATAGATATTTAAGCTTTAACCATCAGTGAAGTTACTTAATTATAAAATAACAAATAATACTTTCTCATTATCAGTGATTAAACTATATGATTTATTAATTGATTAATTAATTAATTTATTTCTTGATCGATCGATCGATTGAAAGATTGATTGATTGATTTAATGACTGATTGATTGATTAATAGAGTGATTGATGGATTGATAGATAGATTGATGGATAGATAAATTGATTGATTGATTTAATGACTGATTGATTAATAGATTGATTGATTGATCGATTCATTGATTGACTGATTGATTGAATGAATCATTGATTGATTGATTGATTGATTGCTTGACTGATTGATTGATTGATTGATGACTTAGGCCGATCATGTTGGCAAGTTTTTTGGAGAGGTGGAAGGAGTGCTGATGAAAGACCTTGTGGTAGAAGAAGGAAGCGAAGTGCCAGAACAATCCAAGAAACTATTCGACAGGTAAATCTATCTACGTATTCGATATTTCACGTCTTGATATTGACGTCTGTTAAATCACTTCAGACGAGGGAACGAACGTTAAATCTTCATTTTGTTGTGTATTTAATTTCTTTTGTAAAATATTTTAATTTCTCTTTCAGTAGGTCTATCTAAGTTTTGTTCTGCGTAAACAACCGATTACTGCTCCTGCATAAAAGGCGACTAAGTAGGCAATTATAAATAATTTCAGAAACCTGATTTTACTAATGCTAAGAACTATATGGAGTTTAGTGGTTAAATTCATAGTTATCGTAAAGGTATGAATTTATTGATGGACGGATTTACTTTAAAGTGTGTAAAAACTGTCAGTGTAATTGTTATCCTGGACTTCACAACTTTAAAAGGACAGTCTATTGATCAACTATTTGTACTATTTTTTAACCATTTTTTCACAATGTGTTATTGTCAGTTTAAGTGATAGGTATAAAACACCTCTTTTTATATACTGCATGCGCAATATCTTCTTGACGGTCGTTTAATCATATACTCTTCTTCACTTTCATAATTGTCATCAGCATCATAACCATCAACATCTTCACCGTCATCATTATCATCATCGTCAGCATCATCATCATCATCATCTTCTTTTTCATCTTTTCATAATCATCATCATCATAACTATCATCGTTATCACCATTATCCTTATCATCATCGTCATCATCATCATCATCATTATCATCATCATCAGCATCTTAACCATTATCTTCATCACCATCATCATTATCATCATCGTCATCATCATCGCCATCATCCTTATCGTCATCGTCGTCATCATCATCACCATCATCATCTTCTTCATCATTATCATCAGCATCATCATAATCATCATCATCATCTTCATCATCATCATCATCATCATCATCTTCATCATCATCATCACCATCATCATCAGCATCATCATAATCATCATCATCATCTTTATTACCGTCGTTATTGCAGGGTTCAGTTGGTCGACAGTGATGCCCTGTGCGATGTTTTGACGCCCACGGCTGGATCAGGAGCCAAGCTGTTCACCAGCACTGTGAGTAGAGCAACAACAACATCTGAGTCTCAATCATTTAGAATCATATTAGAATGATATTATTATTTTAATATGATATCATGTATAATATGAGAAAAATATGAGGAAGACATATTAATATGAGGAAAACGGAAGACAGAGAAGAGTGGAGGCGTTAAATACCATGGACCTGTCAGTAGGCAGTGCACTAATAGAGAGAGAGATTATTAATTTATTATCAAATTGTTTATTTATTACTATAATATCATTTTGTTATCATATTATTATTTTATTATCACATTGTTATTTTATTATCATTTTGTATCATTATCATCATATTATTGATATCATCATATTATTGATATCATCATATTATTGATATCATCATATTATTGATATCATCATATTATTGATAGCATCATATTATTGATATCATCATATTATTGATAGCATCATATTATTGATATCATCATATTATTGATATCATCATATTATTGATATCATCATATTATTGATATCATCATATTATTGATATCATCATATTATTGATAGCATCATATTATTGATATCATCATATTATTGATATCATCATATTATTGATAGCATCATATTATTGATAGCATCATATTATTGAGTTGTTTTACCGCAAAACTATGTTGAATCAGTTGTAATCATATACAATCATGTATTATTAAATTATTATGTAATATATTTGTACTATTTTATTATATATCTCTATTACGCCACTTTGGCAACCAAAACACACAGAGAAATAAAATACACAACCGTGCAACTAACGAATAAGAGAAAATATAAATAAAATAATAGACTGCATTTTTTAGTGTAGGCCTACTGTTTGTATTGCAGGCCTACTGTTTGTAGTATAGGCCTACTGTTTGTAGTATAGGCCTACTGTTTGTAGTGTAATCCTACTATTTGTAGTGTTGGCCTACTGTTTGTAGTGCAGGCCTACCGTCTGTAGTGCAGGCCTACTGTTTGTGGTGCAGGCCTACTGTTTGTAGCGAAGACCTACTGTTTGTAGGTTGATGTTGAATTACGCTCAGCACTATTTGCTCCAGAATCTTTCCACTGGTCACCTTCCGGTGAAGAAAAAAGATAATATTAACATCAGTTTCCTCACTCGAAACCGATATCAGTGACGGGCGAGCCCAGGATTTGAAAACCCCGCATATACTGATCCGCGGTCGAAGAATATCTTACCGACATCGCCACTGGTTCCAGACAAACTGATGATATAAGCACAGAATGCAGTCTGGCATACGCTTATTTATTTTCGTGCGTTATCGCCATTTCTGTTTTTGATTCGAACGACAGATAGATCTTGTCTGAATTCCGGATTGATACTATATTGATTTGAATTATGCTGTATTTTTAAAAAATTAAATGGGATGGTATTCTATTTGAATGTTCAACAGTCAAATACATTGTATTCTATTATATTTGAATGTTCTACATGTACAGTCAATACATTGTATTCTATTATATTTGAATGTTCTACATGTACAGTCAATACATTGTATTCTATTATATTTGAATGTTCTACATGTACGGTCAATACATTTATTCTATTATATTGAATGTTCTACAGTCAATATATGGTATTCTATTTTATTTGATGTTCTACAGTCACTACATGGTATTTTCTCCTCACTGATATGGGTGGCTCACGAAGTATTTATGTAAGTCATCTAAGATACTTGCTATTTTAAACCTTTAGCTTTAAAAATGTTGTGCTGACTATTTTCCCATTATTAATTTCGAGGCATTTAGCAGTTCCTTGGGCCTCTGTATCCTATTTCTCATTCTCTAGTTATAGCGTACGGTAGCAGGCCGACTTGAGCTAATTAAACCTGATTCTGTTTCTGATTCTAAAAATAAGGCTATGACATTGACTTTCAATAGGAGTACTCCGTCAAGAAACTTCTAACACAAAACATAGTAAATATTGTGGATTGTGGTCAAGGTTAAAAGCTCGAAGGGCTAGAATTCTAGACGATAATTGATTTGAATCTAAAGCCAGATGCGTTCTTATGTACGAAACTTTATTTATACGGGATAACGTCTAAAATTGTTAAATTGTAGTTGTTAAAAGTGGTGTTAAAATGATTGAGATCGCAAAATGGTAAATATTACACTGTAAGCCTTTCAGATTAGCAATCTAGATTAGCTCAAGAAATATAAGACTCATTGTGTTGATGTAGATTAAAATCAATGGCTGAGATTCTTGGTATCATCTTCAAATGCCAGAATTCTAGCTGGATAGAACGTTCCTACACATTATTAGCTTCAAGATGTGTTCATACTGATCAAGTTGTTGCATTTGTTTTAAACAAAAAAAAGTGGGGAATGTGACATCTCACTGATTGATGAAGTCTTTTTAAAAGTACTTTTTTATAAATATATATATATATATATATATATATATATATATATATATATATTCATGTATATATATATATATATATTATTTAATTCACGTTTGTAATCCTGATGAATTTTGTATAAAAATTGATTATGTAGTTATAGATTAAGTCACTAACTGATAGACTAAATAACTGTTGATTAATTGATTGTTTGATTGATTGGTTGATTTTTTATTGATTTATTTATCTATTTATTTATTTAATTATTGGTTGGTTGATTGATTGATTGGTTGATTGACTGATTGATTGATTGATTGTTTGTTTGATTCACTTGACAGGATCATATTACATCTGAGTTCGTTGACTTGGAAAAGTTTCGTCAGTGCCGTTGATATATCAAGTATGTCCAGCCACCATTTTCTAATTATTAATAATACTGAAATAGTAATTCATATTTAATCTTAAAATCTCCCTTTAATTTGAAATTATTGTATGGGGTCGTCACAGAGGGATTTAGACAGGAAATGGGACTTTAAGGTCGTTTATCCTTCCATTAGACACCTGCATGTGTTCTCTCCTGGAGTAATCGTCCTTTGGAAGAGAAAAACCCAAGTCTCAACGCAGTCTCGAACTCGTAAGCTCTCATTGTTAGTTTTAGACTCGTAAGGTAACTGCGCATATTGTGAAGCAAAAGAAAACCAAATCAGAAGCAATAGTTTTCTGATTTTCTGACAGAGAGTAAGCTTTCAGGTCTAACAAAGGCATACGCTTTTTATCGATATCAAATTTTTTGCCAATGGATAACTTTTTAGTAAATTTGATTAATTTTTAACGTAATTCATGTAAAAAGTAAAGCTGTAAAGTCGATGCTAATGGCAGTTTCTTCTCTCGAAAGCGATATCAGTGTCGGGAAAGCCCAGGATTTGAACACACGAGTACTGATCCGCGGCCGGATATCTTACGGATATCGCCACTGGCTCAATCCAGTAACTATAATAAGTGCTAAACGAGTATATGCAATTGATTTATTTTGTGTGATCGGATTCGCGTATTTTTTAATTATTTGCTAATTAAAATTATTTCTATTTTTCGTAAATTTACTTATTATTATTCTTTACTCATCATCATCGTCATCATCTTTCCATAAATCCCAGATTAACTGGTGTCGAATACAAGTCAGAGGCTTTAAATTCATATTAGACTTTTTGTAGCAATTTCTGAAGCTTAGGCTCTCAGCATCCGAATGCTCTTCCTGACGTTGGTTTTATTAGTTAGTATTCTTATTATTCTTTACTATTTAATTTTATTATTTGTCTATTTATTTATTTATTTGCTATTTAATAATATTATTATGTTTTATTAGTATATTTATACTGCATATTAATTTATTAATAATTTATTTATTGAATATATTATATCATTATCATTATTCATCGTCATCTTCCCTTAAATCCCAGTTTAACTAGAGTCGGTTAATTAATTATTAATTTATTAATTATAGTTATAATAATTGATATCTCTACCATTATTACTTTTAATAATTGCACTAGATACGGAGGGTTCGTACTCCTATCAGAGTGGGGAAGGGAAGGACAACGTCTCGGTGGCTGGACTGGACACTCTGGACATCAATGAAGAAGGTCCACCAGCCCGAGAGGCACCCGATGATGACTACAAGAGTCTATATGAGGATCTGATCAGAGATAGCAGAGAAAAACACCAATCTCTCACGATGTATTTGTCTATAATTCTATAGTGTTCTATTTAGAGAATGCGAATAAATTGTTTATTTGACAAGTTGCTATTCAATCGGGAACTTAATCTTTGCAACGGTAGCTCGAGTGTGTCGGGTAGTCGTGTGCCAAACGAAAACCCCATGTTCTTTTAAACCTTGACGTTAAACGCTATATTCTAGAGGATCATTAATTTTTTAAGCTTTATTTCTTTTGTGCTAAGTCTGCACTTCAAGTGACTTCAGACATATCAATGGCTGTTGATAGGGGTCAGCTCACTTTTCTTATGATGCTTGATCTCAGCGCTGCTTTTGATACTGTAGACCATGGCATATTACTAGCAAGACTAAATAAACCAATTTGTATATTAACACGGCTCTTGATTGGTTATGTTCTTATTTACTTGATCGTTTCTTCTGAAGGTGCCGTTTCTAATGTTTCTTCTTTTGTCTGTTCATAAGTTGCCGACTTGTGTGTTCTAGAGATGCACGTGCTTAATGTCAAGGTTCAGAAGCACAAGGCTTCTCTTGAGCGCGAGAGTGTCAAGTCGTCTTCGAAAGAAAACGTGTGCATCTGAAGCTTGACGTTAAACACAATACATCTCACTTCTTAAAGAAATTAATTCGCAAACAATTAATTGCTCCAAAAATAAATCAGGAACTATTTCCTCTGATGAGAGAAAATGTACAACTTCTTTATCTAGTCATAACCTGTTGTCTGGTTTATTGAGTTTATTTGGCTACATGTGCTGCACACTTTTCTATCTTTTCTGTGTAGAAAATGCGCACGTCTGATGAGTGAAGGTCAGAAGAGTCCGCAGAGGTTAAAGAAGGTCAAGGAGTGCATAGCCAGCGTGGAGCAGGAGTTTGCTCAGCGAGTGATCGGTCAGAGGCCGTGCACCAGGGAGTACACCCATTACATCGCCCGTCAGGCCCGTCTACCCTACTCGGGCACCCTGCACTGTGACAGCCTGTGCTCAAGGTATTCTCTTATTTAATTCATCATCATCTTCCCCTAAATCCCAGTTTAACCAGGGTCGGGATTTTCTTATTTAATTAATCTTTAAAATATTTTTATAATTTTATAATTAATTCTAATTACTAATTAAATTATTTATTATTTTATAATTAATTTTAATTCGTTTATATCCCTGGGCTGTATAGGGCCTAGGGCTAAAAATGAGATAAAAGAAAGACTTTATTTAATTAAAAGAAAGATGAAAAAGAAATATTTAAAATAATTCCTCTACGCTCTGGGAGGCCGCATTCGCCAATGTGCCATGAACATAGACAGCATTAAAGCGCTGGAGTGCAATGGACAGGTGCTGCCATATTTTATTTATTTACAATTATTTATTTATTTTTTGTTCAGTGTCCCAATAGTTCAGATAGTAGAACTTTAGAGAGCGTCGTCAAGTTTTAAACGACTGTTCCGAAGTCCTGGGTTCAATTACATAATCAATCCAAAGGCGATTCACGAAACGGCTCAGCGGTATGATGAGACTGCAGTATAAGGAGAGATTAAAATTGTTGGCTATTGAATCGCTAGAACAGCGAAGACTTAAATCCGACTTATGCATGTATTATAAAATCATCTCTGGATTGGTCGACCTACGTTTAGAAGAGTTTTCTGTTTTCAAAACAAGCGTCGCCAGAAACAATGGTTTAAGTTTATATCTGAATAAATTTCATTTTAATGCTGAAAGGTACTATTTCAAAAACCGATGCATTGATTGTTGGAATTCACTACCCCCAAGTATTGTAAACGCATCTAACCTAAACTCTTTTAAAAGAGTTTAGACGGTATCGACCATAGCAAATATTTGAAAAGTTAAGGAACTATATTAAAAGCATTAACTCGTTATCTGTAAAGATTTTCTTCATATAATTATTTTTATATTCTAAGTAATATATTGTTTTTACCAATTTTAATATTGACATTTATGACAACTGTGTGTAAAGTAATCTGTTTAACTTAAATTAAGTGCCTGTATTTTCACGTTTATGATGTTCAATTTTGCAATATCCTAATCATTTTAATATTTGAACTTGCTAAATGTACCTTTGTGTATATTTAGTATGATTACTTCCTTCTGCTTTTAAATTCGGAATATGTAAGTGCCACTTGTGGCCTTTATCTCCGTTCATGCGCTGATGCTGTTTGTGTATAATTGTAAAGTCTATGTTTGTGACATGCGTATGATAAATAAATAATAATAATAAATGATAATAATAATTCTCAGTAGATTTTATCAAAGAGTAAAATCTCAGATAGGCTATTCATTGTTCCCTGAACAAGTGACTTTATAAAAGTACCTAACGGTTTACACATGTGATTTAAAAGTGATAAATATCATCATTGACAATAATCACCTGAATGTGTGCTTGCAACTGTAATCTTATAATGGCAATGGCAGAAGCCTTCTGTCAGATTGCTAACATTGCCGCATCAATGCATTGTCCAACGTGTATTTAACGTTATATTCTAAGTCCAAAGTCAAAGTTGGTTTGTCTCTTTTGGATACTCCTAAAATTCCTCAAGGCATAATGTAAATACCAGCGGGGCCGTACAATATTTTATTTTTCATTAATTTCTACTTTTTTATTATTTATTATTCTGCATGTTGGGCATTTATAATTTAAAATTTCCGCAAACTATTTGAACTTTGGTGTCTTGGGGGAAATAAATATACTATCTTAGACTAGCTGCCTAATTACCTGCCGAGGCAGAATTGTCTAATATTTTGTGACTCTAGGGCGACTGTCCTTCATAACTCTGATAACATTCGTATAGGTTTAAGGCACACATTCCTGCTATCCGTAAGCTTCTGATTTGTTGACTTGCAGCGCCTACAGCGTGAACAATGTGCCTGGGACGAACCTGATCCTAGTGGCACTGGAAAAGACCTGTGACTGCCCCCAATCTCACATCTTCTCAGGGTCCCGTGTTGTGGAACATATCCTTTCTTAACAACTCCTAGTTCTATTCAGATATCACTATATACTTACGCGGATCAGTATGTGTGGGTTGTAATCCTGGGCTCGCCCGTCGCCTATATCGCATTCGAAAGTTGAAACTGACGTTAACTTTGGTTTTTTATCATTGTCTGGAGCCAATGGCGATGTCGGTAAGATATTTGACCGCGGAGTAGTATGTGCGGGGTTCAGATCCTAGGCTCACCCGTCACTGATATCGCTTTCGAGAGGTGAAACTGACGTTAACTTTGAATTTAAGGTTTTCTTTATATACTGATATATTGATATCAATTTAGCATTGATAAATTTGAATAAGTGAGTGCTAAATATTTGTGAATATATAAATTAGATAATTTTGGATATTTCTCAGCGGTTTACGGGGTAAGTCTGAAAGTTTTTGCTGCTTTTCCTCTGAAGGTTCGGGTTCAAAACCCGATCAGTTAAAGGATCAAATATAATTGCGATTTATCTGGAATATTCAAAGTATTAAACTTGAATTTCTTCCTAGAACGATGTTTTGGCTATACTAGTTACCTAGTAGCTGAATGCTTTAGAAGATTACGAAGGCAAATACAGTGTATAAACGTTATGAATAATAACTGCAAATAGCAATTAAATTTAAATTTAACCTTTAATATGCGCAATAATTGGACTTCACTGTCACAACTTCTACCATTTAACCATGTCAGTCTTAGTGTAGGGCCTACCTCATTGGTGGCCTTGACTGATACGTTTGGGGTGTATCGATTTGTAGTCACATGTGATGGGGGGACGTCCCAGACATCATCCTTGTATGAGAAAGCGGACGTTAAACCTTTATTACTATTATTATTACCTCATTGGTGACCTTGACTGATAGGTTCACATAATGACACCCACTCCTGTCAGCTGCTGAGAGAGGACTCGTACCGAATGAGACCCCTGGACTGTCAGGCCTATCACGCCAATGTAAGTGTCCTGCTGCTAATATAAGTGTTGCTAATGTAAGTGTCGTGCTGCTAATATAAGTGTTTGTATTACTCTACTTGTGAGACCATTGGACTGTCAGTCCTATCACGCTAATGTAAGTGTCCTGCTGCTAATATAAGTGTTGTATGTCGTGTTGCTAATATAAGTGTTTGTATTGACGTCCCTGACATCATCCGTGTATGAGGAAACGGACGTTAAACCTTTATTATTATTATTATTATTATTATTATTAATCAACTTGTGAGACCCCTGGACTGTCAGGCCTATCACGTTAATGTAAGTGTCCTGCTGCTAATATAAGTGTTTGTATCAATCTACTTTAGAATAATGTATCCTGAAGCTCAAGAATGTCTCAATAGCGCAATGGTTAGAGGTGTAGTTAACGTCATTAAATTTTAAATGACAGACCCTGAGGTGAATTGAACCCTCGTGGGTTCGAATCCCAGCCGCGCTGATCTGAGAGTAAAATCTCGGATATTCACTGGACTGGTTACACGGAAAATGGACAAAATTGCCTAAGGGATTTAACATGTGATGTTAAAAGTGATAGATATCAACGTAGTTGATCAATTCACTATAATGTGTGCTATTATTATTAAGCTGAGGAAGGCATAGGGGCCCACCTCTTCATAAGCAAAATTTCCCCCGGGAATAATGGTATATCGTGTTATAGAATTTAAAGTTCAACTCAAATGTGGACATGAAGAAAAAAAAGGAAGACAGAGAAGAGTGGGGGTTATATATGCCTCGCTAGGTGATCGAGCCTGGCCTTCTGCTGCGGCTTGCGTTTGGAATGGTTTGACATCCAATAGTCTGAGACATGAGTACAATTATTTAACTTTTCGTCGTGGTGTGAAAACATTGTTGTGGTCGCGCAGTTTTTCTACATGAAAGTGCTATACACGTACTGTATGTTTATAATAAGTATTTTGTATATGAAGACTGGAACGAGTGTTGCTGGATAGCGTAAAGTTCCTCGCAAATGTAGCAATTTTTACTACTTTAGATATTAATTTGAATGTAATTGTTATTTAGCTCATGATTACCGTTGAACTATTCCTGTAAAGCAGTCTCGAAGACCGAGTTCGGCCATGACACTGCTATACAAATTTTCGTTGTTAATAATAACAATAATAATAATAATATATTATGGACCTGCCAGTACGCAGGCACTAAGAGAGAGTGAGAGAGAGAGAGATTGAAGCCTACTGTTTTTTGGAAAGGACAATAGCTATATCAGTGTCAAGGCCTCTAACCGGTCTTCGAGATAGATTTACAGGCTCCTGGCACTTTTTAATCCTCTCTATTATTAACTATGTATTTGCTGTTGATTGCGCCAATTGGCTGATAGCTTCGATACCTGACTAACCTTTCAGTTGATCTAGGGATAGCCATTAGCTGTTGATTGACCAGGGCTTTAAACATATGCAATCTCAACACTACATAAATTGTTAGCATTGTAACAGAGAGGTGGTTGCTCGTAGTCAATTTTAGAGGACTTCTTTCGATATCTGAATTAAAAGCAATTATAAAAGAACAAGTTAAAAATAAAAATAAAAAATCTGATAAATTCTCAGATTTTAGGAGATTTGTAAAATTTTTAGGACTTCGACGAAGCTTGTACAGTTTGCACTGATCACTATATAATTTCCTGGATAAACAATTATACATGTACCAGTATTATGTGCTGTTTTGTGTGGCTGGAGCCAGTGGCAAAAACGGTAAGACACTCGACCGCGGATCAGTATGTGCGGGGTTCAAATCCTGGGCTTGCCCGTCACTGACATCTCTTTCGAGTGAGGAAACTGACGTTAGCATTAGCTTTACCAGCTTTTTAATTACAGATTTAAGAAATTGTACTCAGTTTTGTTATGTTGCAGGAGAACTACACAGAATGTGGTAGAGCGTTCAGCACAATGCGGTCTCACAGACTGTTAATAATCCTGCTTCCCATTTTAACTTCCGCTTTAATATTACTGTCCAGTGTCCGCGTTATATCCGTATTGACGTAGCAACTGTGTGACGTGTTTGATTTGAGATATTTAATAAATATGTACATACTAAATAGTTTAAATTAAACCCATGATGCCGAACAATTTAAATCCAAAAAATACAAAATAAACGTCCGTTTAGCGTGCTGTTAATCCCTATTCGAGGTCGATACGGATGGGTCTAGATAGGAAATGGAACGTTACGTTGTCTATCCATCGGCCTGACACAACCAAGTGTATACTACTAGGTTTTTATTCGCCCTTCGGAAGAGAAAAACTCACGTCGCTACGCAGTCTCGATCTCGCAACTTCTCTTTCAAGTATCGAGCTCTCTACCACTGCGCCACGAGGAATTCATTCCGAAGAATTTGAACAGATTAAAATGTATTTGCACGACTCTGTGTTGCGAGAAAACAATTGAAGACA
The DNA here is from genome assembly GCA_905160935.1 of Enchytraeus crypticus. Taxonomy (NCBI): domain Eukaryota; kingdom Metazoa; phylum Annelida; class Clitellata; order Enchytraeida; family Enchytraeidae; genus Enchytraeus; species Enchytraeus crypticus. The sequence goes on along the minus strand of CAJHZI010000284.1, from coordinate 509,029 downwards.
CTTCAACCTCATGTTCACGTTAAAGGCTTTTCAGAAATGACACAAGAGCAGCCTTTATGACGAGAGCCACTTGTTAATTGATTGTGCTCTTATTAGAACGATAAGACTTAACGTCATGATTTCAAACTATAAATAAAATGTTTGCGATAAGTACCTGCTGCTAAGGCAGAACATTGGAGTGAGGGAGCCAGAGGAAGAGAGAGATATAAGCGACAAAATGCTAGATATTTAACTATAATATATTTGAATATAATATGTTATAATTCTATATACTAATATGATTATAAAGGAGTTCATGTGAATTTCTGAATAAGAATATTTCTTTTCAAAAAATCTAGATATTCACACCTTGAGGAGATTTTGACTGTTTAGCTTGTTTACAGGTGTAGATTTCCTTCAAATAAAGAATGCATGTGAATTTCACAGTAGGTATTATTAATTTCCCATACGACTTCACTTAATCAGTCTTTCACTTTTTCAATTTTTCACAATTATATCAAAACAAATAGCCTACTATTCCTAGCATCAGTGCACTATAAAGAATTAAGTACTACTTGTAAACCTGTACTTTCTCCATTAAATAATTGACTTATGTATATAAATCCCTACTAAAATTGAGCTCAACGGGGACGTGTTAATTAGTTATCGAGACGTATTAAGATTCAAGTGCTGGATAAATTTCTCGAACACACTTTCAAAAACTTTAAACACCGGAGTTTTTGTAACAATTAATAAATATTTAAAAATTAGATATTGTGCCCAAATTGTTTTATACCCAAAGGCTAAAGGCACTTTCCAAACTGCATAAGTCAGTGCAATAGCAGAACGAGAGAGAGCTCAGTATTACGAGGTAGATCTGGAACCCGTTTCTTCTATGCTGGTACACATTTTCCACGACGTCTTGAAGAGAAGCCTCGAGCTTCTGATCTTGACGTTAGGTCCGAAACATCAACCAAAGCATTGATCTGATGCAAAGTGTTTGTGGTTAAAAGATTTAATTATTGTTGTATTTCATTAATTAAGGCATTTTAGTAATCATTGAAGCACACTTAAGTGCATCTATATTTTTGTTGCTATTTCAAACACTTTGACGAATGCCTGCTATTTTCCTTGCTTTAACTAATTGTTTATTTTAACCTAATGAACACGACTTACACATACTGTGCTTATTGAACTGTGTTGTTTATATGCGTATGTATTATGGCTTCCTTTAAGGTGTTTACTGGGGGGGGGGGGTAATTATGGAAGATTTTGCTGGGAAGGTGGCATGATATGCTATGGTCTTTTAAAATAGCAAAGAAGTACTTTAAAAAGCGCAGAATATTTTAGGCGCATGATAAGTTTTTCATGGTTTTCCAATTCTTCCTTCTAAAATAAAGAGATGACATTTTTGGATTGGATATCAGGTTTTGATGGGTTGATATTTGTAAAATACGATTTATTGTAAAATATTTATTTAAATATTACAATCATTTATTTTAATATATATTGTAAAATACGGTGAGGGAAGGGAGGGGATTAGCTTTCACTGGAGCGTGGGGTAGATCCTTCGACTTGGGAGGAGAACTTACCCCTCCCAGTTAACGTGTTAAAAGAGGCCGTGTTATGTAAATCATATGCACTGTAACATCATTTACTGTCAGACTTTTGTGTTTTGTTATTTGACTTGAGAAAATGTTAATAAAACTTAAACATGAAGGAGTTAACAACTGAATACGTTTCTTCGGTAGATTGACTTAACGGCCTTTATTGCTATTTGTGCTGCCCAAGAACCTGCAGAGAAGATTAACTCTTTGTTAAGTTAAACTTTTATGAGTCTGTAGCTGTTAATACCCAAGAAAATGGTATATAGCAACAATAAAGCTGATAAAGCTAAGGTCAATATCAGTTTCCTCACTCGAAAGCGATGTCAGTGACGGGCGAGCCCAGGATTGGAATCCCGGACATACTGATTCGCGGTTGAGTATCTTGCCGACATCGCCACTGGCTCCAGGCAAATAATGAGTATTGCTAGATGATTTAAAGTTCCACTCCTATGTAGACATGTGGAGGCGTTTTATACCATGGACCTGTCAGTAGACAGTGCACTGAGACAGAAAACTGTCAATAAACTGAGTTTGCTTAAATTTAACAGAGCACAAAAGTATGACTATCCGTCTTATTATCGGTTCACAATTTTTATATAAACTATCAAATCTTCTTCTTTTATCTTAAATTATATATTATATAATATGCCTAATTAATTACCTTAAAGAGATATAGTACTGGTCCTTTGCATTGCTGCAGACTGCAATCATCAGAACTTAAGTGACGAAGTAGATTCCTTTGCTTTCCGCCTTAACAGGATTTCAGAATCTGACGAAGAGCTAGCCGATATGTCCAGCTTTTGTTATCTTTATTTCCATCATTATATCTATCTCAATATGTTTATCTCTGACTCTTGTTCTTGTTCTCCAGATATAAAGGCATATCATTTGTGCTCTTTTGTGTTAAATAACACTCAAAGGAATGACTTTTTCCAACTCAAATCTTTACATCAAATTCCACACATTTAAAAATTTAAATTAAGATGCAAACTTAGTCCATCCATAGTTTATCATAGTCTAAAATGTTCTGTAGATGTGCACGGTGCAACATGCGTTTTATTTAAAAGTGTCGTGTAGTGTAGCGCCATATCATCAGAGCTAAAGCTCTGAAGAGTGCATCTGAAGAGTGAAGGGATCACATTTCAGAGTGATTCCTTGAAGTTTAGATAATTGAGTTACTTCACAGTCCTAAATCTCTACAATTGTTGAATTTCAACATTTGTTTCAACATCAACCAAGTCTAGTGTTAGATCTACTAAATCTAGTATCTAGTATTCAAAATATCTAGTGCTCAAACTATCTAGTACTCAAACAATATCTAGTATTCAAAATATCTAGTGCTCAAACTATCTAGTACTCAAACAATATCTAGTATTCAAAATATCTAGTGCTCAAACTATCTAGTACTCAAACAATATCTAGTATTCAAAATATCTAGTGCTCAAACTATCTAGTACTCAAACAATATCTAGTATTCAAAATATCTAGTATTTTTATACGATAGCTAATGATCAAACAATACATGTCATGGTAGTCGAATAATATCTAACACTAGATGCTTAATTGTCAACAATATACAATAAAGTAACCTTATTCAAGTAATACAATACACAACCAAACGGGTTAACGCTCAGTTACAGTAAGGCAAACTCTAAAAAATGCAAGCTAATGATTGCACTTGTAGGTTAATTTAAACAATTCGTTAGTGCTTAAATACAAGATGTGAAGCGCAGCTGTGATAAACTTTCTGTAAGAACATAACAACAATTAGAGTGCTACAGTCATCAATGACAACATCGAGCTATTACTGTTATCAGCAGCAGTGAAACATAGCGAGTAAATGTATACATCACATTAGTATATCTGATTAAATTTATTCATGGGATAATCAGAAGATTCTATAAAAACCTAATCTAAACGTCAGTTTCCTCACTCGAAAACGATGTCAGTGTCGGGCGAGCCCAGGATTTGAAGCCCGTACATACTGATCCGGGGTCGAATATCTTAACGACATCGCCACTGACTCCAGCCATAATGCAAACAATATGAAGTTAAAGCCAATGGATAAAGTCAATCCAGTTTTGTGATCAATTACTGTTCATTAGTAGTAGAAAGATTTTATTGTTAAAACGAAACATAACCAACAACCCATCAGCAGAGTGATCGGGACAGGTCACAATACTGGTGGGTAGGAAAAGTCACCACTGTGGCGAAAAACAATGTTCATTTGCATTGATATAGGTGCATTGGTGAAAATATTAGAAACATGTTACATTAGATAGAAATAGTTTTTCTCTATCTGTTGTTTTGCTGCTTGTACATGTAGCTGTTATGCTAGTTGTTGTATTTAACTCTCTGAAGTTGTCACATTGCGATAGAATAAAAATAGTCGTCATTAATCGATTATACTGGTGTCACCATGTCCCAATCGATTAATCTAAAATATTGGGTTTTGTCACCATATCACACTCGAATATTCTAAGATATTGGTTTTGTCACCACCCGAATATCCTAAAATATAGAGGTTTTAATTTTCAAATATGCGAGTCGTGTGTAATATATTAATGAGTTAGTAACAGTCAATGATTGATGCTCCAGTAGTCAGACAGAAAGTTACATAGCATCATTTTTTTCTTTAGGTACATCGCCTTCTACTTCCCTATCCAGCAACTGGACTGCACCTTTATTGATCTCTCTTTTCTTTAGTCCATTCATCTGCCAGAGCGCTTTTGAGGTGCAGAACTGCGTTTAGCTTTTCTTGTCTCTTGAGACGTTCCTGACATCGTCCTCAGGCGGCGAACTGGACGTTAAACCTTCACTGTATTGTATTGTAGTTAGCCAGTCATTGAGTCTATTCGCATGTCGACCAATAAATTAATTAGCCAACAGTCAATCATTCAGCTAAGAGGTCAATCAGTCACTTATGCAAATAGTAAGTCACTTATTCAGTTAAGTAGACAATCAGTTACTTATGCAGATAGTAAGTCTGTAAGTCACTTATTCAGCTAATAGGTCAATCAGTCATTTATTCAGCCAAGAAGTCTCTCAGTTACTTCTTCAGCTATGAATTGTTAATTGTTGATTGTTTTGTCAATCAGTCAGTAAAGAGTTTATGACATAAACATACAGTTTGGATATGGTAAAAGCGTATAATTCACATTCAAATAAATAGACTCTTTTAATGGTAGACTACATATCTGCAGTAGGCAAAAAAAATTATGCACGAAAGCTAAACTTTACGCAATTAATTAAAGTCTGATTAAGTTGCATTTAATGTCTAAAGTTCACATCAAAATAGCAAATAATGATTTCTAGACACTTAATTAAAACTGAAAACACACCTCCAATAGACACACAAATTAGAATTACATTTCAATGGCACCGCATTCAATTAAAGACGCACAAAACCTATAACATTGACAAAGCTATTTACATTTATACACGGCATATAGAAAGCATCGTTTAATGTTTGTTTTTTCTCATGGGCAATATCTTTGGCTGTTGTGACAAGACTGTATCTCTCTCTCTTTTCTAATATAATTGCATGACTTTTCGCGATATTAGTCTGTAATTCAAAAACTAATTAAATTCGTGATCAATGAAATGTCCATGGTGTGATTGTTTGTAGACTTTATGAACAACTATACCGTGAACGAGCTATTCAAAAGTTTAGTCTAGAGAGGGTGAGAGAGAGACTGAGAGAGAGACAGTGTGGCTGAACGTAACCGGGGTATAATAAAATATAGAAAGCATCGGCTTGACAAACTTTCGAATCTGATCTGCTTCGATAAATTAATGATATAAGGTACAGTTACTTTTGTTACTATGTACTGTTACTTTTGTCTGTATTGATATTTTGATATTCAACGGGTTTGACCTCATTCTAAAAATCTGTTGACCCAGATTCCTGCTCAGGGGGCTTCTGGCGCATGCGCACGACCTTCATCTTACGACCTTGACCTACAGCCTGACCGTCACCTTCACTTGCTGACTGATCTGTAAATAGGAAAAACACTATTCATGTTGATGTTTTAATGGAATCTCTAACATAACACACTTTATTATTAAGGTAGTGTTCTACGGTATTTCTACGTTAACTCAATTAATCTTAAACTTTACACTTTAAGTAAGTCAGTTATTTAATTACTTTAAATCTCGGAAAGGCGAATTGATAATTATACAATACGAATATAAATCGCAATATTGTAAATGCGTCTGTAAAATAAAGGTATTTTAGTCTTTGTTTCGCTAGCTTGGTTGCGTTCTGTAGTCTTGAATTGAAGTAGCGTTGTTCCTTTGAATCTTGACCTTAAAAAAGTAAACACGCATTACAGTGATATGATCAACTATGTTGATATCTATCACTTTTAATACCACATGTTTAAACCGTTAGGCAATTTAGACCATTTTCCGTATAACCAGTCCAGTGAATGTTCAAGATTTTACTCTCAGATCAGCGCGGCTGGGATTCGAACCCACGAGGGTTCAATTCACCTCAGGATCTGTCATTTAAAATTTCATGACGTTACCCCTTACGCTATTAAAACATTCTATTAAGACTATTAAACTACAACAAAGATGCTACATATAGACAATAATCTAGGTTGTAACTGTTAGAATCGATAGCATTTGCGTATTGAAGAGAAACCTTTCGGACTTCTGACGCTGTAACCGTAGCGACTCAGTGAATCAGAAATAACGAGTATAAACCAATATCAGTATAAATAGAGAATATTCAGTGGTGCAGACGATTTATTATTTGAAAAAATTCAGTCGTTGGTAAGATTTAGTATTACAAAAAATACTAAATCCTTTTGGTAGTTTTTGTAATACTAAATCTAAACAAATACTAACAAATACTAAAAAATACTAAATCTTTTTAGTACTTTTAGTAACACTAAATATAAAAAATACTAACAAATAATTAATCTTTTAAGTATTTTGATCGGGATTTTTGTCCATACCCGGAGAGTCGCCTATGAAGTTCTGCAGCCTCCTGAACGAGTGCGAGGGGATGCTCGCTCCCACGTAGCGTATATCCTTAGCTCCGCCCTCTTCCTCGTTAGCGCTGTCCGTAGCCCCGCCTCCACCTGATGATTGACGTCCCCTCAGCTGTCTTCTAGTGGCCGGGCTGCCAGACCCTGCGGCATTAGTGAAAATATCGTTCACGATAACATCTAGAACTTTTGGCTGCTTGTAGAATGTTGGTAAGTCGTTTGACTGCGGATTATTAGGTGTAGGGTTTAATTCCAGTGCTCGCTTCATCAGAGAAATGCTTTATGGATGTTTGACTGGAAACCGTAGTTACACAAGGATTTAGACTTAAGTAATAAAAATAATGATAATAGGTGAATTTGTGCATACAAAATAGGCAAGGGCATAATTTTAAATTGAGATTAAAAATTAAATTAAAATAATAATAAAAGAAGAAGGCCAGATCGGTTAAGAACCATCTATCTATCTATTTACGAAGATTTATACTGAATGAGTTAAAAGTCAATTTGCCATAGATAGCAATGACTCTTTGTCGAGTATTCGTTATAAATTCTGGCGCTATTTTAAAAATGCTCTGTTTTAACACTTGAGCAGTTTGTGAAAAATTGAAATTGTTAAACTTTTATATGCACTTTTATATGTATTCTGTTGCGTCAGGTTTTGCAATGTAATTGTATCTGTGCGTGTTTTCTGCCAAGAATTGATGAATAAAAGATCATATTTAGTATTTATGAAGGTTTTTACTAAAAGAGTTAGCGGTCTTAGACGAGCATCCAACTACAAAACTATCAAAAACTCGCATAAAACGTATATGTGCATTTCATGAAATAAAAGATTTGTGTTTTACGTACCAGGAGAGCCAATGCTGGGGTCAGGTCCCCCTGTCATGTTCTGCAACATTTTGAAGGATTTTGAGGGGATCGCCCTCCCAGTGTATCGAATGGATTTCTCATCATAATCTCCCGGCTCTACACCCAAATTATTTCCGTCCTGCGCCGTGCTGCTTGCAGCTCTTCCTAAGTCAATCAAGTACTCAGTCAATCAATCAATCAATTAATCAATCAAACAATCAGACAAACAAATAATTTAAGCTAATAATTCGATCCTTTGATAATACTTACTTTCTATTCGGAACGTCTTGGATGCATAATAATTAATAGATAATTAGTTAATACGTCGTAAAAAATTCATGTAGTAATTACTAAATACAAATAGTTGAGTAATGATGATCTAAGGCGTTCGCCTTGCATCGAGTTGCTTCCAATGTTTGCAGTATACAGTGAGGCTGGTGACTCCAATGAAAGAAATAAATATTAAATGGTTTCACAAAGAACAGTATAATTCCACAATTAAGATATTTTACAGCATTTAAAAATGCAAGAGATTCGATTGAGGGCATATGATTTCTACAATAAAATGGCTCCTATTAAAAATTGATTTTTAGATATCGGTTTCTGAGATGCAGGCCAAATCATGCTTTTTGAAGTCTAGATTTAATAAACATCTGCAAATTTTCAATTTACGTTAACGGCCTATACGGATCAAGGCAGTAATGTATAATACAGGTGTAGGCCTATATAAAGCAAAAGTATAATTTTTGGAAAAATCAATGATTAGCGTGTATACTCTGGATAATGTAAAAGAGTAACCGCCACTACACAATCCTTGTGGTAAGAAATAGACATCACACTAGTCTCTGTTTCGTATTTGCAAAAGATAGCCTGTAATATGTTATTTTTCGCCTACTTAACCTGTCTTCACCTGCTTAATATAGCCTATAATACTAGTGAATATCGTAAGGGTACCGTCATTTTAAATGACAGATCCTGAGGTGAATTGAACCGTCGTTGGTTTGGATCCCAGCCGCGCTGATCTGAGAGTTACATCTTGGACAGTCACTGGACTGTTATACGGAAAATGGTCTAAGTTGCCTAAAAGTTTTCTGTTTCGCCTGCTTAATGTAACCTACAATATGTTAATGCTTCGCCTACATTTCCTTTGTTTCACCCACTTAATATAGCCAATAATATGTTACTTTTCTCCAACTCGTCTCTATTTCGTCTCTTGCTATGCCCTGCCTATTGATAGAATTAGCATTGACGACAATAGCACTCTAGTGCTGCTGGCGTTGTTGTTTATTTATAGAGTACTAGCCTAACCGTTGACAGGACGCAGCCCATGGTAGATGGAGGAGGTGTCTATTTCAGAGCCACCTCTGGGTTCAGAGTCCGTGACCTGCATGTTTTGAAGGTCATGGACAGGCAGGCCCACGTGACGTAGTCCACTGAATCTCGTCTCATCCTCAGGGGCAGGTTCCCTATCCGGAGTACGAGGCGCCGCCTGGCGAACTAGAAATGTAAAAAATTATCGTCTCTTTCAGATTTGTTTTCTTCGGTAATGGTCGATAAAGTAAAGACATATTGATTACTTCTTGCTTAATGTTGTGTTAGATAAAATATAATTGAACTTTTATCTCAAGACAAAAGAATTAAAAGATGTGCACAGAATTGTGGAAACCAACTAATTGCAATAGAACATGTTGAGATATCAGATAGTATTTGGTGCTTTAAAAACACCACTTCTTACAGTAACTGTCACTTATATAAGTTACCATTGCCAGTTAACTAGGATTAGTAATAATACCTTATAGTAATAATACCTTCTTACGTCTGTGACACTAACAGTAACTTACTGTTACCTTAATCTTTGTGACGGTAGCTCAAGTGTGTTGAGTCGTCTTGAAGAGAAGCGTTGTCCTTCTGAACCTTGACGTTAAATACACTACAACTAGGGTTAGGGTAGTACTCGTTAGCATACTGAAATTTTAACATTAGTGATGTGTTTCCAGAAATCATAATTTACAATATATAAATCTTGCAAGAAAGCCTTACTAAAACAGAGATCTCATGAATTCTGATGAAACTGAAATAGCTGTCATGCAGTGAGCTTACATTTAATCAGATTTGTCTTCTTATTTTAAGGTCGACTAAGTTAGGACATATACATGTAGATTACTTCTTGCTTAATGTTGTGTTAGACCGTTAATATTCAAACACACATTTAACCAAACAAAGCAATTATTCTCAGTCCGTCATAGGCAGTTATTATAAAGCACAAATCGGTCTAACCCTCCACTATTTAGGTCATTTGACAAAATCGATCTAAGATAGAAAACTTTACTAAATCATAGAAGTGAAAGACCCACTCATGTGTGGAAATGAAGAGGAAGGCGGAAGACAGAGAATAGTGGAGGCATTATATACCATGAACCTGCCAGTTGGCATTGCACTAAGAGAGAGAAGTGGAAATTAATGAAATGAAATAAGTACAGACCATTGACTGGTCGCAGCCCTAAATTAGGTCTGATCGACGAGGTGTCGATTTCTGACCCACCCCTCGGCTCATTGGGATCCTGGACCTGGGAGTCCTGCAGATTACGAGGGGTAACGCGACGCAGTCCACCGTAACCCACGTCTTCGTCATCTTGGTGCTGCTGCACCTCAGGTGATCTGGGTCCAGGCTGGGGTGGCGCAGAGGACGCCGTCATGTTCTGGAGCATGCGGAAGGATTTAGACGGGATGCTCCTTCCGGTGTATCTGATGGACTTCTGATCGTATTCACCAGGCTCGTCTTCTGCTGCTGAATGAATGAATGAATGAATAAATTAATGTATTAATGCCTGAATGAAATAATGAATGAATGAATAAATAAATGAATGAATGAAAGAATGAATGAATGAATGAAAAAAAGAAAGAAAGAAAGAAAGAATGAATGAATAAATGAATGAATGAAAGAATCAATGAATGAAAGAATGAATTAATGTACGAATGAATGAATGAATGAATTAATTAATGAATAAATGGATTAACGAATGAATAAATCGGATATCGGATACAAGAATAACCTTTAAACACCGCAAGATTTTTATTCAGTCAAAGCCGTCAACACCTGCTCCTTTTAGATAGTCGCTCATAAAGTACAAACCGAGCCCAACTTTACTTAACTTATTTTTTGTGATGTCTACTCTCTACTGAGTGCGCTAATACCCTTTCGCAATCTGACAGAGTTCAGATTGAGAATTGAAAACGCTGTATTATATATCGTGAAATTATTAACATCTCTCAAAAACTTAATTTGTGATCTCGGCCAGTGATTTTCTGGACAGGGTGGCTGTTTAACCAATCAGAAGTCCTACACTGCAGTGCATGCCAGATTAAAAATTGTACAAGTTAAACACCTCAACTTTACTAATTCAGTCGTGCATTTTAGTATTCTTCATATTTACCATCAGACGTATTGCATTTAATGCAATACGACTAACAGTAACTTACTGTTACATTAATCTTTGTGACTGTAGCTCAAGTGTATCGCGTCGTCTTGAAGAGAAACCTTGTGCTTCTGAACCTTGACGTTAAACACACACCTACCTACCATCAGGCGCTTTCATTATTCATTGTCCGTCTGAGTGAATGAGCAAGTTTTCACTCCCGGATCAGTTCAGACAGGAATCGAACCCATGGGACTACAGTGCACCACGAAATTTTAAATGTTAAATTTTAAATCTTGTTGTTACCTGACGCTTTACACGTTGCGATATGAGGACATTTAAATTCTTGGGACATATTTCATTCGAAAAAGTTAACTTAGAAACGTCAAAATAATTCCGAATTCGGTCTTCACTCTTTATGAATTACGCCGTTGTTGAAATTGTAAGAAGAATAGTAGCATGTGCAAGACGTAAAAAAGGGTGTAAGCAGTGGCGCAACCAGCCTTGTCTGGGAGGGGCTCGAGCTCCCCAGCCCAAATTAGGTCACTTTTGCAATTCGTCCAGATCCGCTGAGTTACTTTCAGAGATAGAAAAATAAACCTCCTTTTTCAAATATAAACGTAGGATTTTAGGACTTTAGGTTTTTAACCTGACTGTCGTACGGATATGAATGGGGGGGGGGGGGGGGGGGATAAAGTATATGGGCACGATTCAGTGTGACCCATTCTAGAAGCCGAGCTATAGGGCAGCAGTGACACATTTCGAGCACTCCAGCATTTTTCTGGTTGCGTCACATGTCCCGGTGAAGGCGTGGGCTTAAGCAAACAATGCGGACACTGTCCAAAAAAATTTTCGACGCCCTCCCCCTTTTTAAAAATTCATGGATCCGCCACTGATTAGTCGTACGTCAATCAATCAATCAATAAGAATTTAACGTCCGGTTCCTCGCCATAAGGCAATGTCAGGGACGTCTCTAGTTACTTATGCGTCAGCTGCTGCTTGCGTTCTTCAGAGCCATGATTACTATTAATCATAGAGCGATAAACATTTAGAATGGATCCACAATTAATTTTAATTATTTCGATAACAACGTTATTTATGATAAATGAAATTATTGCCACCAATTGATGTTAAGACTTGACAATTACAAATACTGCCTAGTGAATGGGCAGTGGTTTAGTTTGACAAATAGTAAGTAGTTGCAAATCAAAGTTGACCATGTAATTATTTCTGTCTTCTTCAACTGAGATTTTTGCAAATCATAAATAATTTCTGCATACGAAATCGAGAATACAAACGTTAAGTTAACACCTTTCTCTTACTGTTCTATTTCTCTCATAATATACTTTTAGAAAATACAAGTAATTCGAAATCTGAGGAAAATGATATTATGTAGGCCCAAATTAAATCTGTTTAACAAATCCTTAAGTAATATAGCAGTAAAGTAAACACGCATTATAGTGAAATGATCAACTGTGTTGATATCTATCACTATATAGTACCACATGTTTAAACTGTTGGGCAATTTAGTCCATTTTCCGTATAACCAATCCAGTGAATGTCCGAGACTTTACTCTCAGATCAGCGCGGCTGGGATTCGAACTCACGAGGGTTCAATTCACCTCAGGATCAGTCATTGAAAACATCATGACGTTACCCCTATGCTATTAAGACAACCCAGTCTAATCTAGCAACACGACCCGATATGTACGGGTAGTATATTCTGTTCAAATCTCATCCAAAAGAAGAAGTAACTTGAGTTGAGTAGGCCTAACTTAATTTTTGTGACGGTAGTTCGAGTGTGTCGAGTCGCCTAAATGAGAAGCCTTGTGCTCTATAACCTTAACACACTACAACCTGGAAGCTTACGTTATAATGGGTTTTATATGCATAAAAAAAACGTTGTTAAGAATTATCCAGGGGCCCTCTGTAATGGAAGGGGCCTGAAAAATGTCGATAGTTCCAATAGCTCTCTACTGTCACTTTAACTCATTAATAACACTGCCACTGACTTACTCAAAGTGGTATGTTAGTTTGGTTATGAGTTGAACAACTTTTGACCATTTACTTAATTATTGCTGTAATGAAATTCGCTGATCACATTGAGGATTATGTTATAGTGCTTCAGTAATGCTCATTTCATTTTTAAAACTTAGGTACAATCGAACTTCATCTCCAACAATTCGACAAATATCGGGATTCTATTAATCATCCGTTCCCTCTATGACCTGAACCTTTTAAAAATTAATTGTTAAGTATTTGTTTAAAGATTTGAGAACAATGAACATTTCATGTTAAGATGCTGTGAGGATTGCTGCTGATAGAAAAGAATGCAAGTATGTTGCTGCCCAATGTTCTGATCAGAACGCAAGGAACTGATAAAGTTTTGTTTTAAGTGTTAACAATGATAACATAATAACAACAATTAGAGTGCTACAGTCATCAATGACATCACCGAGCACAATTGAGACAAAATCATGCCAGCGAGCAAAAAGAAGGTCCAAAAACGGTGCAAATTCCAAAATCCAGAAAATCTGTCCAAAGTGACATAAAAAACAAAACAACAACAAAGTAACAAAGTAACCTACCTAGCGCATAACCCCTAGGTCGAGTGTCGACTCCTGACTCGCCCACGGACTGCTGCAACATCTGGAAAGATCTGGAGGGCACTCCAGCAGTGGAAGCCTTGTTGAGTCCAGCCAGTCTTAAATCATCGTCACCCTGCTGACCTGCTCCACCACCCCTCAGTGGTGAGTCCTTGGCTGCAGCAGACATCAACAACAGATCTTAACTGAGTGTGGCTTTCGTGTTGTTTTCCGGACACTGAAACTTTATTTTCTGATCAGCTCTGCCCTAAATTGATCCCGGGACCTCTGGAACTGCCATTTTAAATATCATGACATTATCTAGAGCACTTTCAGCACTCACTTTTTAAAGCATTCTAAAATCTAAATAACAATAAATGAATGAATTATAATAATAATAAATGAAGATACGAAACAAATTTTACCTTCAGCGTAAAGTATCGCAGCCTTCGGCTTCGGTTGATCTATACCATGAATCATCTTATAAACTGGAGACTGAGTAATGTCATCTTTTTCTTTCTTCTTCAGACTAAAACACCACAATTAATGCTCGTTCAATTCTATAAATATAAGTCGTTAACGAATTTAAATGCTACCAACGTCTCTTACTCTCTTATGACTGAAATTCGTTTATCGAACTACAATTGTTGAGTTTATAAATTGATAAATGACATAATCTAGAATAAGTTTAGCCAGTCTTTGTTGTTGATAGCATCAACAAGTAGCACTAATGTCGGTAGCCCGAGTATGTCGAGAAGGAAAAATAGTAGATTATAATTTGATGTAAACCAGTACAAAATTAAGCTGAGTAACTTGTAGGTTTAGCAATTGTTAAAGCCTCAAACAACACACATTTATTAAAGCATCAACAGATAACGGAAGCACCAAAAGTACAACAACAATTGACGTTATTAATCAATAGAGACGATGCACTATTGGAGACGGGGTTTAGAGCACTCGGTTAAGCTGCACATCAGTTTAACGAAGTTAAGCTCCATCGCGCTGGTTAGTACTTTGTGGGCGACCACCTTGGAAGACCGATTATTGACAGCTTTGAAAGAAAAAATCCCGAGAGTGTTGGAAGGTTATTCTTAAATCCCCGCCGGCTGCAATTGATGCGCCAACAAAAGGCAACGATTACTAATAACCATGGAGATGGATGGAGGAAATCACGAAAACAACAAAAAACAGAAACAAAGAAAGAAAAGCATATGCGGTATGTCATATGCGTAACTATACGAACAAAAAAAATTATTACTCGCAAACATTTAAAATTATTGATGTTGCTGTTGATATTGAAGTTTATTGATGTTGTTGTTGTTGATGATGTTGTTAATGTTGTTGTTATTGATGTTATTGTTGTGGTAGATGCTGTTACAATGTTGATATTGTCATTGGGTTAGTTAAGCTGTTGTTGTTGCCTTTGATGTTGTTGTTAATGCTGATGTTGTTGTTAATGCTGATGTTGTTGTTAAGCTGGTGTTGTTGTTAATGCTGATGTTGTTGTTAATGCTGGTGTTGTTGTTAATGCTGATGTTGTTGTTAATGCTGATGTTGTTGTTAATGCTGATGTTGTTGTTAATGCTGATGTTGTTGTTAATGCTGATGTTGTTGTTAATGCTGATGTTGTTGTTAATGCTGACGTTTTTGTTAATGCTGATGCTGTTGTTAATGCTGATGTTGTTGTTAATGCTGATGTTTTTGTTAATGCTGATGTTGTTGTTAATGCTGATGTTGTTGTTAATGCTGATGATTTTTTAAATTCTGATGTTGTTGTTAATGCTGATGTTGTTGTTAATGCTGATGTTGTTGTTAAGCTGGTGTTGTTGTTAATGCTGATGTTGTTGTTAATGCTGGTGTTGTTGTTAATGCTGATGTTGTTGTTAATGCTGATGTTGTTGTTAATGCTGATGTTGTTGTTAATGCTGATGTTGTTGTTAATGCTGACGTTTTTGTTAATGCTGATGCTGTTGTTAATGCTGATGTTGTTGTTAATGCTGATGTTTTTGTTAATGCTGATGTTGTTGTTAATGCTGATGATTTTTTAAATTCTGATGTTGTTGTTAATGCTGATGTTGTTGGTAATGCTGATGTTGTTGTTAATGCTGGTGTTATTGTTAATGCTGATGTTGTTGTTAATGCTGATGTTGTTGGTAATGCTGATGTTGTTGTTAATGCTGATGTTGTTGTAAATGCTGATGTTGTTGTTGTTGCTAATACGTTATTACTCACCCCACAACTTGACTGGGGGCGCTGCCCACCTGCCCCCTCAAGGCTTCCATCACGTTGTCGTCAGCGTACATGCCGATGGGACTGTTGAACTGAAGGTTCTGGACCACCGAGGTGTCGCTGGGGGGAGGGGTGGCCGGGGTGGAGCGGATTCCACCCCTAGGGCGAGGTGAATCATCAAAATTTGGCAGATTTAGCATCTGCTGGTAGCGCGGCATTGTAGAGCAAGGCTGTCTGTAACAAATCAAATATCTCTCTCGTTAGTGCGCTGCTTACTACCTAACGGTAGGTCCACAGCCCTTAAATCATCTTCAAACCAATTGTATCCTTGGCCATCTTTCGTATGTAGTCGTCTCTAAATTTTCAAATGTGCTGTCGAATCATCTATTCTAACACACTATGTCTCCTATGTCTCAACTAAAATAAATCATGCGTTTAAATGAAAGACTATTATGGTTAAAAACTTAAAATATTTTAATATGCAATAATAGCGGTTCTTTATTCTAAAGTATTTAACTCTTGTTCAATAAAAATAAAAGCATTTCATAGGTTGGCAAATTGAACACATAACTGTAAGATTTTTTACTACACAGAAATATTTAAACCCATGTACATATCATTATCAATATCTACACATTCGTAGGACCTTTAAGTCATACAAATTCCGACATTGCTTCCGATATTTGCCTACTTTTATGGGCAGTAATTAATGTGTAAGGTTGCCATAGGTTCTACAGTATTCTGTAGCACTGAGGACAGTTAATTAACAATAAACGTATTTGTTATTCTTAGTAATTGCTACTGACTGTATTACCTCAAAGAGCTTAGGCTCTTTTGAAGTAACCCTCTTCCTGATTAATTGTTTAGATTCTAATTAAATATGCCTGCATTTGTTGATTATGATGACATGGAAAACAAATAAAAAGGTTGATTAAAAGAAGGCCATAATGTTGTGAAGAATCACTCACTTCTTGCGAACTCTATCTCGCTGCTCTTTGATGTCATTAACGTCAGCGACATAAGCGAAAGGTTTCTTATCAGCAGGACCCCTGGCCGCCATGTTTAATACTGCATCCGGTACTTGCTGCTGTTGTTGTTGCTGTTGCTGTTGATACTTGTCATAAGATGACTGACGAACTAAAATATATCGAAAATCATTCACTAAATCAATTCAATCACTTCATTGAATCAGTAGCCAGTCTCTCCCAGGCCTAGTCACACCCGGCCTGGCCTCGGCTCAGTACAGCCACAGACCATCCCAGGTCCGACCATCCCAGGTCCAACCATCCCAGGTCCGACCACCCCAGGTCCGACCATCCAAGGTCCGACCATCCCAGGTCCGACCATCCCAGGTTCGACGATCCCAGGTCCGACTACCCCAGGTCCGACCATCCCAGGTCCGACCACCCCAGGTCAACCATCCCAGGTCCGACCATCCCGGGTCCGACCATCTCAGGTCCAGGTGTGATAACCTGACCTTCATATCACTTGATCATGTGATGTGACGATCACGTGATCATCAGGTTCACAAAGTGATTACAAGGTCGAGGATCACAGTAGTGCATGTTAAGCTTTAACCTCTAAAATTATTTTTAAGCAAACAGTTTAAATTCCTGGTTAATCAATTAAAATTAATAAATTAGCAGAAATTTTACCGTGCTGTGGGGAGTATCCATAAGAATTCTGGGGGGCCTCCTGCTCATAACCACCCCCCTGTCCATTCACTACCCCCTGATCTTGATATCCATAATTATTCTGAGGTTGTTGACTACCATACTGCGGGGCCCCGTATGAATAAGACCCATCTCCACCCCCATTAGTGGTGCTGTTGAACAGTGAGGGGGGTTGAGACTTTATTAAACCTGTCTGTAATGTTGAAACAAGAGGCAAGCATTAGATCATGGACAAAAATTGTATTATATCTTTAGTTTTGATAACGAATTTTTAAACATCTTATACTTTTCAAAGTTAAGGGTTAGATTTAGGTTTAGGATTAGGTAAGGGTTATAGTTAGGGTTCAATTCGAATGGGTTTATCGTTACTTTAATGGAACTATGGTGGAATTTTGTATAACAAAACAATATAGTTCATGATCTAACGCCTACCGAAACAAGATACATATTTAATATTTATTTTATAGAAATGATTATTTCTTATTAATTATGTTAATACTACTAAACTATAAGTAAAATATCTACTAAAATTACCATGAAATTGCCGGAAGTTAAGGAAAGATTCAATAAATTTTGATGCTTAATATGTACAGTTATAATATGTAAGCCTATGTTATATGTTGGTGAAATTTTTTAATTTTTATTCCTCTGAAAAAAGAGGTCCTTATGCACGTCTTTATTTCCAGTTATTGGTTAACACATTAAGGTTTAATTTTATTTGTAATTTAATTTTATTTGTAATTTAATTTTATTTGTAATTTAATTTTATTTGTAATTTAATTTTATTTGTAATTTAATTTTATTTGTAATTTAATTTTATTTGTAATTTAATTTTATTTGTAATTTAATTTTATTTGTAATTTAATTTTATTTGTAATTTAATTTTATTTGTAATTTAATTTTATTTGTAATTTATTTTTATTTGTAATTTAATTTTATTTGTAATTTAATTTTATTTGTAATTTAATTTTATTTGTAATTTAATTTTATTTGTAATTTAATTTTATTTGTAATTTATTTTTATTTGTAATTAAGGTTTTATCTTAATTGGATCACAAAAAGCTTTTATTATTTATTAGGCCTAATTGTTAGGTCAAATATTTGATAGTCTAACCTGAAAATAAAATATTCTTTTAGAGTTTTGGGCAAACTTAGAAATTATTGTTTGTATATTATAAGAGACAATTTTTGCATCTCCACATTTTTGTCATTTATGATGTAAATAATAGATCCAGTGAGTCTTATATGCTTTGAAGATCGAAAAAGAAAAGAAAAAAGAAAAATTAAAAGAAAAGAAAAATAAAATAAAATAGAAGTTAGGTGGGTCCCACAAAGTCTTTGATATTTACTTTACTTTATGAGATTTACTTACTCCTATAGGGTGTTTGTAATTTGAAACTAATGTATGGTATCCAATGATGCAACTCTAACACTAGACGGTTTCCTCTTCCAGTGGAATCATTGTGGAAGAAGTTTAGTAAAGTGGAGGCATACGTGTCAAACAATTGGAGTAAACTGTAATTACGGAGGAGTAATATACTGATGTGCTCCCTGATTAAAGTTTAAAAAGGAATTTGTAAAAAGGGTGAAATAATTGAAGTAAATTTTATACGCCTTCAGAAATTTCTGCGAATAAATTATCATAGAATACGGTTCTACCCACTCCCCCTTATTGAATTGTCTGACATAGACACTTGGAGGTAGTGGAACAAACAATAATGTAGATAAGAAATACAGAGAAGATTATCTGGCATGGACTACGTTTTCTCAACCTTTTTATTCACCTCACTAAGGTATTTCTTTCCAGTTTTTAAGTTTCTCAAAGTTAACACTGGATTATAAGCACAGTCTTGAACATGACTAGGCCTAGTTTAGGCTCTTTTAGCAAATTATATCCTGTTTAGCTATGATATTTTCGAGGCTAATTGCCTACTTTACAGTCAGTTTCATGTCAGTGACGGAGAAAGAACTGTATTTGAAACTTGAACCTGCCAATCCATAGTAGGACACCTTACGTGCTACCAGATCAGCCGGTCTAATCGTCGTTGCATAATTGCACTGCATGAAATTGCTCAATAGATTTAATAGTTCTATTGCATATTGTATAACAATAAACTATATTACTTCTGGTATGCCTATAATGTACTCAATTTTTAAAACCTTTCCGATCGCTTCCTATGGGATGAGAAGCACCGTTAGTCTGGACGACCTTTGATTTACCAGCAACAATAGCTTACATTCCCAGCACAGTTGTTCTGAGCTGTAAAGCTCTTAGCACTCGGTGTCTGGCCTCTCACAGATTCAGTGTAAGTGCTGGCCCGTCGCTGACGGTGAATCGCAGCAGCCTTTACAATATCTCGCCGCGTGTACATTGATGATCCTGGAACTCATTTACTGACAGTTTACAACTTTACACCAATGGCGACTGGTTAGCAGGAATTCTCTGTTTTTAGCTGGATCCATCGGAAAAGAGGGAACTGATTGGATGCTTAATTGCATAATTCAGATGAATTTTAAAATTTTCTATCCTTTTCTACTAATGTAATCCTTGTCAATTGCACGCACGTTATTAAAATAGAATAAGTATTAACACCAAAGCCAAGTTTAATCAAGTTTCCTACTAAATAGCATGTCAGCAACGTTTGTGTGAAAGTGTTGTTTAACAATATAATATAAACGATTGCAGAAAACCGTTAAATTAAGACAAAATACCTTAATTATACTACTGTACATACATTAAATTGTATCTTTACCTGAAGAAGTAATTCTATTTAGTAACTCTTAAATATAACAAATTAAGAATTAAAAATAACCTGAGGTGTTGCTGGAGTGGGCGGGCACTGAGACAACAGGTGCAGGGCGGCCCCCCTACAACGATCAACAACAACATTAACAACAACAACAATGACAACAACAATAATGGCAACAACAACAACATTAACAATAGCAACAATTGTAACAACAACACTAACAATAGCAATAGGAACAGCAACAATAGTAACAACAACATTAGTGACAATAACAATAGCAACAAAATAACAACAATAGCAACAATAGCAACAACAACATTAACACCAACAATAGAAACAGCAACAATAAGCTTAGTACTAACAGCATTAACAACAACAGCAATAGCAACAACAGCAACAATAGTAACAACAACTTTTGCAATAACAACTATAGGAACAGCAACAATAGCAACGACAACATCACTAGCAAAAGCAAGAATAGCAATAATAAAATTGAAAATATTCAGACAGCGAAATATTTATGAAAAACTGATAAATTTAAAGGCGTAGATCTTGAGCAATCATCGTTAACAACAGGGTCTAAGAGGTCTATAGGGTCAATGAGTCTAAGACTCTATAATTATTAGGAACATCAACAATATTAGCGATATAACAAAAATAAATATAAGAAAAAATCATTCGCGCTCCTAAATCTTTGAACTAATAGTAGACATTCAACGCACGGAGTTTAAGTAACGTAACACAAATTAGTGTGCTACTTTCGTCCAAGGCAACATGGAGCAATATCGAGGCAAATCCAAACTGGTGAGCAAAGAGTTGGTCCAAACCGGTGCAATTTCCAAAATTCAGAAAATCATTCTGAAGATAAGTAAAGATAAGAAAAGTTAAGTAACAGTTGACGCAGCATTATTATAGTTCGACAAGTTTCTTGGTAAAAACAGAAAGGCCTCTGCGTAATAATTAGATAAGTCATAATTACATAATAATAATAATAATAATAATAATAGTAATGTCAGGGCCGTGGGTCCCTGGACCAAAAATATTCGAAAGCTTTACGACCCCCGTCAGCTGGTCAAGAAACCCCTGACCAAGGTGTATCTGGACGGTCCCTATGGATTAGGACTTCAGGACTGGAGTAAATACGAGGTGTCCATATTGATTGGTGAAGGCATTGGAGTCATTCCATTCGCTTCTATCCTCAAGGATATTGCTCACAGGTCGGAGAGTGGCAATCGGGACATGATTTGTAAAAAGGTCTACTTCATCTGGGTGACTCGCACCCAGCGCCACTTCGAGTGGATGACAGACATCATCAGAGAGGTGGAGCAGAAAGATCATTCCAACATTGTGGTGGTTAACACCTTCATCACACAGTTAAAGGGAAAGTTTAACTTCCGCACCACCATGCTGTACATATGTGATCGCCACTTCCAGAAGATCTCAGACAGGAGTCTGTTCACTGGTTTGAGGTCCACCACTCACTTTGGTCGACCTGATTTCCGGGAAGTCCTGAAAGTCGTCATGAAGGAGCATTCATCGACTAATGTATTCGGGGTGTTCAGCTGTGGACCACCTCCCCTCACTCGCAGCGTTGAGCAGGCTTGCTCCAGGGACAACGCCTACACCATCGATGTGCTCTTCGTTCATCATCACGAAAACTTTTAATCATCATTGATTGATTAATTTATTTAGTAATCCTATTAATTAATTATAAATCTTATTTTAAAAAAATAATAATAATATTATTATTATTAATAATCAGGCAGTAATTAGATAAATCAGGATACCTAGCCACGGATAGCTGCAGAACATTTCCACTTCCTTTGATTGCCTGCATGGACTGGGCATGCGTGAGAGACGTTGTATCTACGTCACCAATGGACAGTATGACGTCACCGGCATAAAGTCCCGTGGATGCAACACTTCCTGGAGATACCTGGACAAATCATCAGAACAGAGAAAACACTAATATTCCTCTATTTTTAAAAATGTATTATTGTTCTTATTTATACTTCGATTTTGACTGGAAATTACCATTCTGGCACTGAGTAGGTTTAACAAGCTCAGTGGTATGCGCAAACTATTATTATTATTATTATTATTATTATTATTATTACTAACAACGAAAACGTACATAGCAGTGTCATGGCCGAACTCGGTTTTCGAGACTACTTTACAGATAGAGTTCAATATTAATAGTAGGCTAAATAACAATTAAATTAATATCTAAACTAATAAAAATATCTGTAAAATATTTTTACCATAAAACCAACTTTAAAAAGGCAGTAAGAAGCTGACTACTTGTGTTGAAAAGATAACTTAGCAAGCGATTTTAGTGATACTTCGAAGCTCAGAGAAATCTGGAATAACTCGAAGCTCTTATACATCAGGCTGATCGAATAATCGTGTATCCTGTCGCTAACGATGCATTTTTTAGAAATATACTGGCTTTACATTTGGTATTAAATTATCTAATTTTACACGCTGTGTGATGTTTGACTTAATTCACAAATCCTAATACATGAGTTATAAAACTATCTACCGGATTTCTGCATGAATAAAACTTATGAATTAGATCTATCTAACAACATAATAGCAACATATGCGCATCTCAGAGAGTATGGATGAGATAAAAACAGAATTTAAACTAATATTTAGAACTTGTTTTAGAGTTTTATTTACTGATTTAATTAACTACTAACTTAATTGCTTAACATTCGTACTAGGCTATTTGGTTACGTAGCGGTTGAATTAAGCTGCTTTGTAAACACGTCTATAGTGAAATGATCAACTACGTTGATATCTATCACTTTTAATATCACATGTTTAAACCGTTAGGCAATTTAGACTATTTTTCGTGTAATCTGTCCAGTGAATGTTCGAGATTTAACTCTCAGATCAGCGCGGCTGGGATTCGAACCCACGAGAGTTCAATTCACCTCAGGATCTGTCATTTAAAACTCCATGATGTTACCCGACCGCTATTAAGACATTCTATTAATATTCCTATAATATTATTATGCTATTAAGATATCTTTAGGACATTTTAAGACATTTTAAGGATATATTACCTTTTGCACGGCCAGTGGTTGACCACAATCTCTCCCACCGAACAGTCTGAACCCCCAAGGCGTAGATTCATCAGGCCTCTGTAGGCAAATAGGCTCAACAGACATTTTCTCAACTCTCGTGAATTAAAATATAGTTAGTCTATGAAATTTTTTTCCCTATTAACGTACTAACACTTACCAATTAATCCGTATAATTCAGTTTGAAAGTATCCGAATATCACCTTTAACAAATACTGTAAACCGTACATTTGTTATAGCCTTCAATTTTTTCGCATGTGCTTAGCGAAGAGTGGATGCAGACTTTAACTGTATAAAGTGCGTTCAGAATGTTCTTCAAGATGTTAGAAAGAACAAAGCAGCGATTCTTGGGTCAGCATATACAATTATGCATGTATGTAAATAACGTTACAACGTCTCTGAGAAACCACTCCAGCAAATAGCGAATGAAAACACCTTTTAGTGGAATTAAATACACTTTATAGTTAACTTATTCTCTTATACTCTCGTATACTCGTTTCTCGATGGATAAGCCTTTACTTCTCAACTTCGACGTTGAACAAACTACAACCTACCTAACTTTATGCCATTCCTGAGTCATTAGCGTAATTTCATTATAGTTGTTTAGAAGTCATGGATATATTCAAACTTAGCGGCTGCTTTCACGCTCCATCAAGAGTACTTTACAGATCAACAAGTTAATCGCTTCATAAAAGGCAATACCCTATTCATTGTAGCCTGTAGCTTGGGAAAATATTGCTTCTGAGATGGTTTCTCATTGTCATCCTCAATTATTGTTCAGCCGCCTCTTAGGACACGAGCAGTTAACTGTTTGTCTTCTCAAACTAAATTCAACTGGCAAATCACTGGCCGGTGCTCTACAAAACTAATCAGTTACATAATTAATTTAAAATACCGAACTGTTAATTAGCAGCTAACTAAATCTTTGTGACGGTAGGTTGAGTGTGTCGTCGAGTCGTCTTGAAAAGAATCTTTTTGCTTTTGATATTTACGATAAATAAAATAAATACAAATGGGCCTACAGAATACAAATCCTTAACAAATAACTGATAATTGAGTTATTTAATCTTTGTGACGGTAGCTCAAGTATGTCGAGCCGTCATGAAGAGGATGTTATGCTTCTGAGCCTAATGTTAAAATACTACAAGCTGCCTAAATACTGAATTTCCTCAAATTAAATTCCCCGTAAAAGTGTGACGAATAAATGTTAAGGTTGAACGACATAACCAACAGGAAATAAGTAAACAGGCACTACAAGGTGAAGGTCGGACGTTGTTTGTTTGTAAACATATGGTGTTTTTGCATTGTCGGTCTTGCAGATTGATTTTAAATGCATAAATTAATCGTTTTCAGTGTGTTTATTTCTTATTAGATTGGATGTAATCATCAGCTTCTATGGGGTAAATACCGACGTAAATGTCAAGTAAAGGAACATTTTTAACTTTTCGTGTATTTTTTATTACGTTCAATGCATCGTTTATCAACACACGACTGTCAGCTATAGCTTCGTCACGTGGACTATGACTTAATGACTTTTACGCAGAATTAAAGTTTAAACAAATTAGCGTACTGTTACAGTAAAAAGTAAAAGTAAAATTGAAAAGCATAGCTGCTGTCGATGATACATATTGTATACTTATGTAATGTTCACTAATTAATTAGTTATAGGAAGGCAATATTAATTAAACTGGCTTCCGCGGCATTCATTTGTATAACGTGTCAAATAAAATAGAAAAAATGCCCTAAAGTTTCTAATTTGTTTTGAATATCTTCTTCAGTGCACTGCCAAGTGACAGGTTCAAGGTACATGTTCACACTCAAAGTCTATTTTCTTGCTCCATAAGAGCACTGCTTAGATCAATAAGTTAATCCCTTCACAAAGTCTATGCCTTATCCATACCTTATGTAGCCTATAGCTTGGGAAAAATATGGCTTCGATGTGGTTTCCCGTTGCCTTTCTCAGTTAGGTGGATTAATTACCATTTAATCTTGGGGGAAAATGTTTCATGGTGAGGTGGCTCCTCATCTCTTGCCATCCTCATCTCCTGCCTTTAGTCGCCTCTTACGTACACGCGGCAGATTGTTTGCGGTTGCCCTATTCTGCAGTGGTCAAACCACACCCGAGCACAACACGGGCAATATCTATGCACAAAAATTCGAAAAAATTAATTGCCATCATTCGTATATCAAACCTGTATCTGCTTCTAGTGCTATTTAAATGAAACATGACATAAAGTAAAGTATATGATTGCATTAGATTAATGCACCTACGTATAAAAAATACTCAATGTCAATTTGTACATATTTGTATAGAAATTTATTCTGTAAAGACGTTATTTGTGAACACCAGCCAGGTCTTTCCACTCAGTTAACAGAGTCAGCAGCAGTAGGCCTAAGTAGCCTCAGTGCGGATCAGTAGGTGGAAAGGTTCAAATCCATTGCTTGCCCCGTTATTGACATATATTCGAAGCAGGAAAACTGACGTTAAACTCGACTTTAGCTTATTTTGTTGTGTTCACTTTAAACTTTTTAATCAAACGCCTACTGCTACAAAACAACTTTAGGATTCAAAACAATCCCTGTTCCGACATAAATAATAAAATCATGTGGAATCATTTAGCGCACATACAATATTTTCCGATCAACTAAAAGCTACACTTTAGAATTCCATGCGATAATCCATGAAGATATTCGGGGAATATCGCCGACTCAAGCGAATCAGTCCGAAAGTATGCAACTGCAAAATAAATTGACTGGTTTAGATTTGATGTAAGAATTTGCCGCACTTAGGCTCTGGCACTGGTTACATAATACCCTGCTCTGTCCGCCTCAGGCACTTTAGGCTAGATTCGCTATCAGAGCCGAGGAATTTTGGCATAAACTTATGAGCAGCTTCACAGAATTGCACCGAACAATAACTGCAGTAGCAGGACTTTTAGGAGCTTGGGACTTCCGTTAAGAAATATTGAATTAATATCGAGAGCTAAAGCATCCTTATCTATGAATTAAGAAATCATGTACGCATGCAATACCAATGCCTAACTAAAATGCCTATATAAAATTTTAGATACAGATAAAGTAGAATATGTTGATTCTTTGCTCTAACAATAGATTGATGATTAAGGTAGACTATAGGCTACTTTTCATTTAAATTCCCCAAAGCTGTAATTTAATGCACAGCTGTTGCATCTGCTAGAGTGTTAGCTAATAATAAATAACGGTCATCATAATATGTTAATTTATTTAATAACCTTATTATTATCTAACTATTAAATTATTTAATACAATTTAGTTTTATTTTCATTGTCACTATACATTAGACATAACAGTTTGTATTTCTGTAATGCAGGAAGTAGCTAAAGGGAAGCTCTTGGCTCCAGAACTCTTCCAGACGGAAGCAGCATGGAGCAGCTGGAGCAGCTGAAGCAGCTGGAGCAGCTGGAGCAGCATAACTATGCAGTGGAAGAGTTTCCAGCCTCGATGAGTTTTTAACTGCAGCAATCTGAAATTCTGAATGAATCCAGTGAGTAGGTGACTCTTAAACCTTCACTTTTGAAACTTGAAAATTTAAATTTTCTAAGCTTTTATAATTTTATGATCATATATTATATATATATACATACGTGTATATATATATATATATATATATATATATACACACACGTATATATATATATATATATATATATATATATATATATATATATATATATATATATATATATATATGAAATACATGTATGCATCCTACATGGATACATTTATGCATGTATAATGTAAATTTTACATAATTTGAAGTAGTTTTCGCTTATTTCTCTTTGTGTAAGAGCGTAGCATATATCAGTGCCTCCAGGCTTTCGTATCCCATACCAATTTATCTAGCACATGTATAGGACTGCGAGCTGACTAAACTAGTGACATAAACACGATTATGCTCTATTCTATTCTAATAAAATAGACTATAGACTCAACTTTGACTTTCAGCATCCCATACTATTTGGTCAGAGCAATCAAGTAGTTTATAGCATTCGGTTTTCAACCCGCCTAACCGCTGCTGAAAATTAAACCAGTGGCTGTACCGAACATCTATCATCAGTGACAACACGGGCACTAAATAAACAGTGAAACACTGTAACTAAAATATTTAGACTACTCTCTTGTAGCGTCTATGTAATATATATATGCCTAATTGTAGAAGTTGCCTGTTCCAATTTTTACTTATCTAAAATTATCTCTCGTGGGTATCTGAAGTGAGATGGCCTAGCCATTCTGATCTGATAAACTTATTGATCACCGAGTTTCTCTTACAGAAATTGAAATAAGCATCCTTAAGAGGCATTTCAATGTTTGGTAAATTAGATTTATTGTAATACCAGCGAGTATAGAATTATTTAGAGTAATCTTTGGCTGGAACCAGCCCCATGATGATCATATGACATGGCAGGACATATTCATTTGAAATTTCTATCGCTTAATTGATTCATCGGTTAGTTTTGTATGCGCTGAAGTCTCCGACAACATAACTATAGATGAGGAAACGTACATCAAACCTCCATTATTCGCATTTTTATTGTTAATCATCATCATTAGCATCATCATCATCTCACCATGAATCCCAGTTTAACTAGGGTCGGGATTAGAAACTTTTGCTGCAATTTCTGGAACATAGGCGATCACTAACCGAATGCCCTTTCGGATGTTGGTTTGGGTCTTAGTGCTTTGTCGCTTTTACGACACGTGCAGTTACGGTTAGTCTATTTTTCAGCAACCCGTACAACACAGATAATTCTTATTGCTCAATGTTATTTATTTAATTTAGTTACTGACGTTAACATTAGCCTTACCAGCTTTTTCAAGTTTAGTAGTATTACCTTTACACGATACTATCATCAACCTACATTTTTTTGTTAATTATTCAAACGTTTGAATTTGTTTACTCTATATAACCTGTTAAAGACGCAGACTGTTTCAACTGTTGCTAAACTGTCGTGAAGTTCCATCGATAGAACACTTCAAAAATTACTTCTTTCGGTGAACTGTCACTTACATCGATAGAAGTAATTTTTAGACTTCGTCTTTCCATGCCAATGCTGCTCATCCATTGAATGAATCAAACCAGTTCATTGCTCGTCCGTTAATAAACGAGTAAAACTCCTCTGGATCAAAGTATTCAATGAGGCAGTTCTCGTGATCAGCCAGCCTGTGCCACCTAGTGGAGTCTTGAGTAACTTCACATACTGCGTGATATCCAATATACCTAGAGTATAAAGGATTATTCTCGTCACATTGCGCTTCATAGATATAAATCCTTGATTTATTAAACTGCTCCTTCTGCAGCGATGACTTTAGTTTATTCTCTATTAATGGCTTCACTTCATTCTCTATCTCCATTAATGCCTTGTAAATAAAACGATCATGCTTAAACAGATCGTAAGGACATTTTCGAGTCAGCTGTATTATATTTTGTCGAAAGTATTGCTCGTGTTCCCTCAGTTTAAGACAGAAGGGCGGCATAAAGAATTCTGGAAGAAAATCCAGTTTATGAAAGCATTGAAAGCAGTTCAGCATCATGTTGAGCCACTGCATTACTTGTCTACCAGTAATGATGCTGCTTGGATCAGATTTAGTCCAAAGTCTTCTTTTAAAATTTCTCACTTCAGCTGACAGAGAATACATGAGCATGGTCTTGAGAACATGAGTACTAACTCTGAGGGCGTTGAAGGTATTTTTTCCAGCAAAGCTTTCATTTATATATTTAGTTAACATAAAAGCTGATTTTAAGCTCTCGGGGCTGTTAGAAATAATTTTGCTGTCAATCCCTGCGCAAGATATGCGACCATATGAAATTCGTTTTGGAAGCCATGAATGAATTTTTTGCGGCTGATCAAACACTATACTACAAGATGAATATTTCAGCTCCGTGCTGAGCTGTCCCTCAGGCAAAAGTTCAGGCCGACAATCGTTACTTAAATGAAGAACTGGTACTACGTCCACAGATATTGTAGGATACACTTCTTTCAAATATTTCAATTTTATCGTAAAATAGCATTTACTCATTGGACACACGCTTAATAACTTTTCGTGTTCAAAGGACAATTCAAAGTAAGCTTCACTTCTCCAGAAGCTTGGGTCTCTTAATGCCATCTTCATTTCCTTTTCAAAGTCACCTTTAAGTGTTTCGGTATTCAACACGTCAGTGGTCGTTATTTTCTCACTGAAGTATTTTTGGAATTCTAACTTTTCCACATTATTTATCAGACGAATATGAACAAAGCCAGCAGGGCAGGCTGGGGTCTTGAATGTCTCACATATTCTAGAAAGTTTAATAAGATCTATGTTAAAATCAAATTCATCTGAAAATCCTAGTTTTGTTCCTTCACAACCGCTACCAACTAAATATGCTCTACTCTCAAATATTGGATTACGGTTAGTTATGAATTCCAAGAGCCTATTCATAAACTGACAAAGTTGATACTTTAGATCGGAACTAATTTTTTCTCGATGGACGAAATACGGCAAAGTTGTCATGATATATGAATTGTTACTAAATTGCGTCTCCAACAACAATAACGAATGTTTGCTAGAGACACGATCCTTAGACAGATTTAATTTTTTACACAGAGAATTGCTTACTTCGACTTTCTTCATATCATATTTTATATTATCCCAAAATGTTAATTGTTTCTCTGTATATTCGCGTTGTCTACTTAATAATTCAGCAGCAGCTTTTTTCACACCGGCAGGTGTTCGATCAAAACAATCTTTGATGTGTTCATCTGCACCCTTGGACTTCAGAAGTTTATACGGCTCAGAGCGGTTCATCCAGCTCATACTATTCAACGCGTAATAATGGAGAGCAGTACGACCAAATCGGTCTTTTCTATTTACGGTACCGTCTTTATTTCGACAATTAGTGAATACAGTGTCGAAAAACTTTTTATTGTCAGCACGATAACG
Organism: Enchytraeus crypticus; assembly: GCA_905160935.1. NCBI lineage: Eukaryota > Metazoa > Annelida > Clitellata > Enchytraeida > Enchytraeidae > Enchytraeus > Enchytraeus crypticus. The sequence goes on along the minus strand of CAJHZI010000284.1, from coordinate 478,898 downwards.
TTGTGTTATATACTGTAGTGGAGTGCGCCCGAAATAATCTCTCTTACGGATAAGAGCTAGTGTTTTTGGCTTGATAAGCTCCTCATTCCAGATTTTATCACTATCAGTGAGGGATTCTATCTTTTTACTTAATCTTCGGCTGCCTTCACAAAGAGCGTATACATGTAATGGATTTCTGCCCCTTTGATCAAGAACAAGCTCGCCGGAAGCTGTCTTCCAGCAGGTCAACACGGCGGCTGCAAGGTCAGGAAGAGTATGGTAACAGTGTGGCATGTCGCGTGGTTGATCAGCCAATAGACCCATGCAGCAATTGACAAGAGAATCATAATCGTCAGCGGTTATTTGAGGAATTCTGTTTAATTTTTGCATTTTAGAAATTGAACGAACCTTTTCTCTCACGTTCAACAGCTCCGCGCACGCCGGGTGAAGCCGCAGACCACACTGCTTAGCAACATAGGCGCACTCAGGACAATACTGCAGGTCTTCGCATGTTAGTGGCTCCATCTTGTCAATTTCTGCCTGATCAATATGCGGACTAATAACATCAGCAATGTGTGGTTTTTCAGAGCGATCAGTGATCGTTTGTTGAAATATATTTCTTCTCCAGCTGTTAGTCATCTGAATGTTTGCTCCAAAATCTTTCATTAGAACATCCAACACTTGCCTGAGAGAACTCCTATATGGATACCAGTCAATTAATGTTTCCAGCAGAGTCTTCTTGGTTAATTTTGCTGAATTGAAATTAAACCCGTTTCTTCTCAAAGTCTCCAATGGTTCGGTGATATCTCGCCCTGACGTTGGCAGGGGATCAGTCACGTAGTGCGAGAAAAGAATCGTCTGCGATATTAATTCATTGTCGTGAATGTTCTCGGAGTATCTACATAGAATATCACCAAAGGCCACAAATCGTTTCAGAATAGCGATAAAGGCAGCTTGCATACCATTGTTTAGATGGAGATCATTTGGTGGTGGCCAGCAGATACGATTTTGAACAGCTAGAGGTAGGACGAACAAACGTACTAATTTTAGAGTCTCCGATTCTTTCATAAAGTAAATTAGAACGTCCTTCCAACTCTTACAACCAGTGGATCGGATTTCAACAGCTGCACTGTTACCCTGTCCATCGTCAATGAAGCTGGAAGCTATACAATGGATCTTTTCACTGATTGGAGAAATGGGCGACCTTTTGAGCAATTGGTCTACTGGAGTGTCCCTGATCCACACAGCGGTTATAGTAGACTTACAGGGACATCTCGAGTGGCTAAGCACGGACAGTTTGGCGCGATTGCTCGAATGTTGTTTTCTGAAATGCTCAGTTAACCGGCAATTAGGAGAACTGTAGATTGAATTTTTCTGCGCACTTACCAAAATCTTAACACCACTAGATTTATTTATAAAATTCTCTATTACGTGTTCTCCAGCAAACAATGTCTGCTCGTCATTTTCCCAAACTGTACTACCTAGACGTTGAAAAACTATATTTAGTACATCCTGTTCAAAGTTTCCAGTATTTTTAGAAATAAATGTAGAATTCTTAAAAAAATTATTTCCAGCTGTTAAATCACACTCCAAAACATCCGTATCACCGCCGAAAGTCGACTCTTTTACTTCAGACAGCGCGATAGCTTTAGCAACATTTCTCGGAAGTTTAGCTTTGAAATTCATCTCACATATTTCTATCTGCAGATAGACACTTGCAATCATAGCTGCTGTTTCACGTTTATCATTTCTCGCTGCTTTGTCAGCTCCGTAGTCTTTCAACAGACGGTAGACGTCAGCGTGACCTGTTCTCGCTGCCTTCATCAGAGCCGTCTCGTTGTCCCTTGGATCTCTTGCGTCCACGTCTGCGCCCTGGTGTAGCGCCAGCTCAGCGATATCAACCCAGCCCCTCTCTGCGGCCAGGAAGAGATTTTTGTGCGCATTTAACGTATCCATCGTGTTGTCCATACACTCCAGTTGTTCTAGTGTGAAACAGGTTAACTTGAAGTGCCGGCCAAGTAAATGCAGCTGTTAGAAAATTGCATTTGTACTATGTTAAATATGTTGTATATGTTTTATCCGTTAGCTCTGATTTATAATATGCAAATGCAGACAAATTATGTGTTAGATATAAGTGAGCATGAGGTAAGCAATAGAATGTGGAGTTACCATAATCCAGATGTCAGAGGATGGATTCGAGAGGAGTTGGAAGAATCTATTTGATCATTAAACATGCCAGATATTACTACTTGTTAGAGTAGACATACAGTAGTGTAGACCTTCACGCCATACCTATGCACACCTATAGATCCTATGCAGCTGACCATTCGAGTTTGACCTATTAACACACGCTTTAATAGAAGACTAAATAGTAGCAAAATAAATTAATAAAGAAGTAGAAATAAAAGTAGTAGTGTAATAGTAGAAGAGTAGGTCTAAACAGTTAATTATATTTTATTAATTGCCGTCTTTACTAGCGAGATAATTATCTCACTAGATAACTATCTCTTTATTTCCTAAATACGGCAATTAAGAATATTTAAAGAAATCAAATCCACTGAATCATTATAATAAAATCCACTTAACAGCGACATAATCTCACGAATAATTTATACACACGGTATATAGTTAAATATTTCTTCCGTGTAAGCATTTAGATAATTATACTCTATATAGGTGGTTACCGTTAAGGACATTGTTTAGTATCAATGAAAGTTGAATGTGACCGTAATTTAATAGTGTACAATCAGACCTTGTCCAGAGTTCAAGTGTTATACACAAAACCCTCGCACCAGACTTAGGCTATTGGGCTTAATATGCAGCACTGATCAAGAATAATCCGATGAGTTAATTTAAAAGTTTTATTTATTTTTAAGTCACGATTATGTTAGTTCTTGTAGTTATATTTTGAGTTTTTACAGTTATAGTCAAGTTCCGAACAATGAACAAGTTGTTATACTAATTGTTACCATTTGCAGGTATGTAAATGTTTAATGGTATTTAGTTAGAGAGCTAGTACAAACCTATTACACTATGTTACAGTACACGTATAACATTTTCTGTTTAGCCTTACAACAGTATGCCAACTACATTTGATAATCTTATCGTTATCTTATTAGCCATGGAAAAGCGCATGCTTAAGGAATCGTGGCTGACCATCATTGAAAATGTGCTGGGTGTAATTAGGTGTTCAATTCTTTAATAGTGGATGTGCATGGGTGAAATAATAAAAAATAAAAATAACAAATAATAAATTATTATTAATGGTTCATTATTTTTCATTTCTTGTTCTGTTTATACTGCCATGGATTTTGGTATATTAAAGATCATATGAAAAATAGGTAACGAGAAAATACCTGCTCCAGCTGTTAGCATATTTCAAACCACACGAGCTCTTTGTAAGGGTTCAGCCATTTGTCACTCAAGCACCACTAGACTGAGACAAACCGACCTACAAATGGTGAAGCCCTATGTATCACTAGGTATTGTAAGTAGATACTGTATCTATCTAATGCAATTAGGCCCTACATGTAGATACTGCAATATAAGTTGCATAATGCCCGTTATTAAAAACAATCTCACACAGTCAGTGAAGGCTGATAGATTAAATGTGACAGATAATACTATCTAAATTCTGACTGTCTGACACTTGAGCAATGATAAGATAATCTCTTGAATTACCTGTATGTTACATTGCCCATAGAACAAAAAGGTGAAGCTATAGTAGCTTAGCCCGTAGTACGGTCAAAAATAGAATCAACTTCATAATAATTTTCTGACCTAAAAATTTCATCACCTGCTTGAGAATTAAGTTTCAGTAGCCGACCAATTGAGTCAATAGAGAAGGGGAACCGATGCCAAGTTTTAATAGAATTGCACTACTTACACTGATTCTGTGGAACTATAGGCTAAAGCTGAGGAAGAATGCAAGCGAACAAAGTTAGAGGAAGATCAAGACGTGGGCTGTTGGATGATCTAACAACAAATTCATATACAGAGATGAATGAGGAAGGATTAGGCTAGAATCGGCTGGAAGAATTATATCTTATATGCCATGGACCTGCCGCTAGGAAGTGTTAGAAGAAGAAGCCCGAGTTTAGCGTCTGTTTCTGTATTACAAGAGTACTTTCAGGTAACTTCAAAGTCTGGCGGTTTCAAACCCGTGTCCTCTTGTCTTGATTACCAGAAAGCCATCTAGGTCATAGCTTTAAAAGAATTTTAAGTAAGAATAAATGTTTTCACTAAAGCAATAAGCCTATTGCACTGAATGAGGAGTCCAAAAATATTTACATTACCAATAGTAGAATTAGAAATAATATTATTTAACTTACCACAATAGAATTGTAAAATGATTTCTAAATTATTTGAGTACTTAAATAAAATATTTTTCCTAATAATTAAAGTAGGACGCAAACTGTTAACAATTTAAAATGTTAACAGATATCTAAGGCTCCAAGCTGCACATACATGTAAATGGTTACTAGCAATTATTATAACAATTTGCGATAGCGTCATCTGGCGAATGCTATACTATACCATTTTTTTAATAAAAGTCAGGTCAGTTATTGTATCATATTGTGAGCAAGAGGCTCATCGGTAAAAGCATCTCACTTTTTGTATACAGATGTCGACAGCCGTGCCCGGGCAGTGGCGGATCCAGGAATTTTGTAGGAGGGAGGGGGTATTGTTGGACAGTGTTTACATTTTTTAGCCCACACCTTCTCTGGTACAATTTTCAATTTTTATGCATACTCTTTCAACTCTTATGCGCATATACCCACCTACAAATAGCCACGAATACAATGAAAATAAAAATTTATAAACATGTCATCGGGCCTATGGTTGGGGCTGTCCCCTTAGGATTACCAGACAGTCATCTAGCGAATTGACAGGCCTTAGCATTAAAAGAATTTGAAATAAGAATATATGTTTCAACTACAGCAATAGGACTATTGCACTAAATGAGGCGTCCAGCAATATTGCCATTACCAAAAGTGGAATTAGAAGTAAAATTATTTAACTTACCTCCGCAGAATTGTAATAGGATTTCTAAATTATTTAAGAATTGAGAAGTTTATTAATTAAGGAAAATAATTTTCCTAATAAATAAATTAAGACGCAAACTGTTAGCAATTTTAAATGTTAACAGATATCCAAAGCTCCAAGCTGCACATACAATGATACAATTACTATAACAACTGGCGCTAGCGTCATCTGACGAATGCCTTACTATTTTTCAAGAAAAGTAAGGTTAATTATTTTATCATATTGAGAGCAAGTGACTCATTGGTTAAAGCATCTCAATTTTTCGTAAACAGATGTCCGCCGCCGAGTCCGGGCAGTGGCGAATCCAGGAATGTTTTAGGGGGGGTGGGGTACTGTTGAACAGTGTTCATATTGTTTACGATCACACCACCGGAAGAAATTTCAATTTATTATGTATACCCTTTTAACTCCTATGCACATAGTTCCAAATAAAAATAGCCAAGAACATTGGCGTAACCACCGGGGGGGGGGGGGCAGGGGGGACACGTCCCCCTCAGAATTTCGAGTGGGGGACACACATGCAAATGTCCCCCCAGAATTTAGGTTCAAACATATATGTTATATACCTTATTTAAGAAATTTAGCGTATTTCTAAGTTCGCTCAACAATTTGTAAACTTTTAAAGTATTACAAGCAGTGCCCTGTCCATAAGAACGTTCTCATGCAACTGTCAGGTCACAGTAACATGAAAGAATTTGTGAAACTGATTGATAGTAAAGATAGTGTGTTTGAATCGCATAACGTAATGCCGCTGTAGGCTTAATTGCCCTTTATTCAAGCATAGTCAACAGGCTTAAGTATTCAATAATTTTGCAAAACAAATCCACTGAAAGAGATTGATTTTTACCTACTGTTAGCTAAACTCTGATTTACTGATTCATTACAGGCCTACATACTGTTAGAAGGTAGACCTAAGTAGGCCTTCTTTTTCCGTAATAAAATTGTTAATCTATTACGATGAAACCCCGGCGCAACAGGGACGTCCTACTGAATGGTCATCACTGCAATTATATCGCATGTTTGTATACAGGGTTGTATTTGTTAAAATTTTCTAAGGCGGATCGTTTGGGAGTGTCCAAGGCTTGTAAGGAGGGGGGGGGCATCAGGACTGTGTTATAGGGGGCTAAATCTTTGGTTCAAACTTTAGCAGAGATGGTAAAACATCTATAAGAGGGGGGGGGGGGTGTCGATTCTCCCAACTTCATCAGCAAATACCAAATACAACACTGTTTGCTTACTGAATAAAGACGAAATTCAATATTAGGCCTACCGGTAGGAAAGTCTCGCATAATTGTGTCCCCTCTCAGATTTTCGGTCGTGGTTACGCCTATGGCCATGAATACAATGAAAATGCAAATTATAAACATGTCATCGGGGCTTGGGGGTGGTAGGCCTCTATATATATATATATATATATATATATATATATATATATGAAATACATGTATGCATCCATACATGGATAATTTATGCATGTATAATGTAAATTTTACATAATTTGAAGTAGTTTTCGCTTACTTCTCTTATAAGAGCGTAGCATATATCAGTGCCTCCAGTCTTTCGTATCCCATATCAATTTATCTATCACATGTATAGGACTGCAAGCTGACTAAACTAGTGACATCAACACGATTCTATTCTAATAAAATATATACAGTATATCCACTTCTTTATTCGTCAACACGTGACAGGAACAACAGCAATCAAACCAAACAACATATACATAAAATTAGTATAAAAAATAACCCACCACCAATTACACAGAGCTACAGTTAGCCTATTTGGATCGAAATACTTCATATATTCTATTATTGAGCATAGACCAACAAACAAAACAAAAATCCAAAAATATTAATGACAAATTAAAAAGTCATCATTGCACGTAATAATAGGCAAATCAGCATATAATTGCACAATTAGCCACACCGACTTGAAAAGGACTTATATAGAAAGTGCATAATTTGACAGTAAGATATATTATTTGATAGCATAATAGAGTATCTAAAAGGCAAATTAAATGTCTTGCATAGGCTGTCAAAGTTAGCGATAATATATCTAATTGTAACATGTTTTAGAATACCATTACTGGGTAGCATGCAGGTCTTTCTTAAAAAATTCATTTCTAACTTTACCCTAATGTGTCTGAAATCTAATTTTCCTTGACCCGCCATAATAGGTTTAACAGAGTCCCACCTATTATAATGAAAGATTGATCTAAAAGCATTATTCCAAGCTACGTTTAAGTCATGAATCTGGTCTTTTCTCAAGTCGATACTAACTGTAGCAAAAGACAATATGGGTAAGCAGTGGGTTTCAAGAAGATATAATCTAGTGAGATCATTCATATGTAAAGATTTATTTGAAATACTGTTACTGCTAGCATAAAATCTTCTAATAATGGCATTAGTATCCACATGTAATACGCTATCTGCTTTGAAGTTAACACCTAAGTACTTAAAGCGATTAACCCACTTTAAAGCCTTATCTTGTAAAATCATGGGCTTGATAGAAAATTTCGATGCTGAGCCAATTGCAATGCACACAGATTTATTAGTGTTAAATTCTAAATTTAGACGACTAAACGACTGAGAACATTGATTTAATAACTTCTGTAGGCCTAAAACTGTCGGTGAGACTAACAACAAGTCATCTGCATACATTATTACTCCTGCAAAGAGGGGCCCAAATGCACAGCCAGCTTTAGTATTTTTTAACTATTCTATGCACGAATCAACAAAAATGTTAAACAGTGCAGGTGAGAGCAGACTACCCTGCCTTACGCCACTTTTTATCGAAGAATTAAAAGAGTATGCTAGAATTCCATCGACACACAAACATTTAAATTAGAGTACCAATCTTGAAGCACTAAGACTATCCATGGGGGCATGCCTCTAATTAATAAACTCGTAAAGAGCTTAAAGTGATTAACTCTGTCAAAAGCTTTTCTGAGGTCAAAAGCAGCCAGGAATATACTGTTTCCTTTGTCTAAGACATATTTTATGACTTCAGTCATCACGAAGATAGCCTGACTACATCCAGAATTCGCTTTGAACCCAAACTGAAGGTCATTAGTAGTAAGATAATCTTGGCAAATTTCAAGTATGACCAATTCAAATAATTTTGAAATAAGTGGTACTGAAGTAATGCCTCTATAATTATTGGTATCATTTTTGTCACCTAGCTTATCTTTAATAATTGGTACAATAACCCCAGAGCAGAAACGATCAGGAACACATCTCTGCGTAAAAATGCATTTAAATAGGTTTGTTAGATGCTTCACAATAATTGGATGCGCATAAACTAAATTTTCTTTCATCAAGTTATCAGGTCCACAAGCCTTACCCCATTTAAGTTTCCGAATACATCGATCGACTAGCTCCATATTTATGCATGCTAGATCAGGTGAATGGGCATTGGAAGACTTCGACATATTTTTGTCGCTATTATTTTTGCTGGCAAAATTCATAACTGCTGCCTCATCATATCTGGAGTCATGGTCTCTAAAAGATTTCTTAATAGTGAGCTTATATTTACACCTGGCATTATTTTTAATAGCGCAGATTAAACCAGACTTGGGGCGATTCATGCTATTCCAGATTTGGTGCCATAAGATGGATTTTTCTTTCAATTCTTTTAGATTGTTATCCCAGAAAGGTTTCAAGGATGTTGAGGGGATTTTAGGAATGTGAGAATTTTCTGCAGCTAGTAATGAATTTACAATGCTATTATAAAAGGTATTAATTGATTTTTTTGCATTGATGTTAGAGCGGGTAGCTTGACTAGTACATGAACAAGCACTGTTAAATAGATTTTCGCATAGGTGCAAATTAGAAAGTAACGAGCCCGTATCTGCATAATAGGAGTTCAAGTCACCTTTGTCCCACCTACACTTAAGTTTCGTGTTGTTATTATTATTGTTAGCACTGTCAGGCGTAGTGGACTGATGGCCTCTGGACGGGTGCATAATTAAACTGCTGAATGAGATACATACTGGCCTGTGGTCACTATGATTTAGTGGACTGTCGATAATTTCTATAGAATTCATATTCAACTTCAATTGTTTAGAAGCAAATACATGATCAATGCAAGTTCTAAAATCATAATAAGGATTGATAAATGTATATCTATCATTGACATCATTAGCAATAATATCATCACAACAGCACATGTTTACACTAGACAAAAAAGGACTAATGAGGTTGAATCCGATATATTTGCTATCTAGTTCAAAATTAGTGTCACCAAGGATAATAATATCAGAATGGCTATTGCTCTCAATGACGTATTCAATAAAACCCATAATCATATTAACATCGTTTTTATATGTGTTTACATCTGAGATACACGGGAAATATACGTTAAACAATAAAATTGTACGGATTCCAAGTGACAGTTTAAAAGCAATGCATCTATTTAAAGAGTCCGAGCCTATATAATGCATAAATTGGTCTAGTGATTTATGCCAAAGGGTTGCAATCCCAGAGAAGGGTCTGCCTCTCAGTATACCCTCCTCAAGGCGTTTAGTCATAGAGGAAGTGGAACGAAATTTATAATCACAGCAGAGCATTGACAGCTTGTGCAGTTCATCATCCCTAAGCCAATGCTCTTGTAAAACGATTATATTATTGCGATTAGTTAGTTCTTTAAGCATAGCTGCGCCATTTGAAAAACCAGCATATTAAATGAAGCAATGTGTAACGTCATATTTAGTTTTTCACAGGATTAAACCACCATTCTCTGATTACTGCGTTTTCCGGCCAAATGTCTTCATTAAATAACTTATCTTTGTATTTAGGTTCACATGAAATCACAAATGCACTGGACTTATACTCACGGCCGTCCTTACCAATACTCGATATCCTATAGTTATGTTGTCGGAGACTTCAGCACATACAAAACTAACCGATCAATCAATTAAGCGATATAAATTCAAATAGCTATGTCCTGCCATGTCATATGATCATCATGGGGCTGGTTCCAGCCAAAGATTTCTCTAAATAATTCTGATCGGATAAACTTATTGATCAACGAGTTTCTCTTACAGAAATTGAAATAAGCATCCTTAAGAGGCATTTCAATGTTAGGTAAATTAGATGTATTGTAATACCAGTGAGTATAGAATTATTTAGAGAAATCTTTGGCTGGAACCAGCCCCATGATGATCATATGACATGGCAGGACATAACCATTTGAATTTATATCGCTTAATTGATTGATCGGTTAGTTTTGTATGTGCTGAAGTCTCCGACAACATAACTATAGGAAACGTACATCAAATCTCCATTATTCGCATTTTTATTGTTAATCATCATCATCATCAGCATCATTATCATCTCCCCATGAATCCCAGTTTAACTAGGGTCGGGATTAGAAACTTTTGCTGCAATTTCTGGAACATAGGCGATCACCAACCGAATGCCCTTTCGGACGTTGGTTCGAGTCTTGGTGCTTTGTCGCCTTTTACGACACGTGCAGTTACGGTTAGTCTAATCTTCAGCAACCCGTTCACAACACAGATAATTCTTATTGCTCAATGTTATTAATTTAATTTAGTTACTGACGTTAACATTAGCCTTACCAGCTTTTTCAAGTTTAGTAGTATTACCTTTACACGATACTATCATCAACCTATATTTTATTAAGTACTGAAACGTTTGAATTTGTTTACTTTTTTTTACTTGTTAAAGACGCAGACTGTTTCAACTGTTGCAGAACTGTCAGTTCCATTGATAGAACACCTCAAAAATTACTTCTTTCGATGAACTGTCAGTTACATCGATAGAAGTAATTTTTAGACTTCAACCTTCCATGTCAATGCCGCTCATCCATTGAATGCATCAAACCAGTTCATTGTTCGTCCGTTAATAAACGAGTAAAACTCCTCCGGATCAAAGTATTCAATGAGGCAGTTCTCATGATCGGCCAGTCTGTGCCTCCTAGTGGAGCCTTGAGTAACTTCACATACTGCGTATATTATAGGTTTATTCTCGTCGCAATCCGCTTCATAAATATAAATCTTTGATTTATTAAACTGCTCCTTCTGCAGCGATGACTTTAGTTTATTTTCTATTAATTCCTTCACTTCATTCTCTATGATTGCTATGTTAATGAAACGATCGTGCTTTAGTACATCGTAAGGACATTTTCGAGTCAGCTGTATTACATTTTGTCGAAAGTATTGCTCGTGTTCCATCAGCTTAAGACAGAACGACGGCATAAAGAATTCTGGAAGAAAATCCAGCTTATGAAAGAATAGAAAGCAGTTCAGCATCATGTTGAGCCACTGAATTACTTGTCTACCAGAAATGGTGCTGCCAGGATCAGATTTAGTCCAAAGTCTTTTTTTAAAATTTCTCAATTCCCCTGACAGAGAAAACATGAGCATGGTCTTGAGAACATGAGTGCTAACCCTGAGAGCGCTGTAGGGATATTCAGTTTTATGTTCAATTGTTTCAATAATGTATTTAGTCAACATAAAAGCTGATTTTAAGCACTCAGGACTGTTAGAAATAATCTTGCTGTCAATCCCTGCGCAAGATATACGACCATATGAAGTTCGTTTTGGAAGCCATGAATGAATTTTGTACGGCTGATCAAACACTATACTACAAGATGAATATTTCGACTCCGTGCTGAGCTGTCCCTCAGGCCAAAGTTCAGACGGACAATCTTTACTTAAATGAAGAACTGGTACTACGTCTACAGATATTGTAGGATACACTTCTTTCAAATATTTCAATTTTATCGTAAAATAGCATTTGCTCGTTGGACACACGCTTAATAACTTTTCGTGTTCAGAGGACACCTCAAAGTAAGCTTCACTAATCCAAAAGCGTGGGTCTCTTAATGCCATCTTCATTTCCTTTTCAAAGTAAACTTTAAGTGTTTCGGTATTCAACACGTCAGTGGTCGCTATTTTCTCGCTGAAGTATTTTTGGAATTCTAACTTTTCAACGTTATTCTTCAGACGAATATGAACAAAGCCAGCAGGGCAAGCTGGAGTCTTGAATGTCTCACATATTCTAGAAAGTCTAATCAGATCTATGTTAAAATCAAATTCATCTGAAAATCCTAGTTTTGTTCCTTCACAACCGCTACCAACTAAATATGCTTTACTCTCAAATATTCGATTCCGTTCTTTTATGAATTCCAAGAGCCTATTCATAAACTGACAAAGTTGATCTTTTACATCATTACTAATCTCTTTTCGGGAGTTGAAATAAGGCATAGTTGCCATGATACATGACTTGTTGCTAATTGGCGCCTCTAAAAACTTTAGAGGGTGATGCATAATGAAGCGATCCTTATTCAAATGTAACTTTGTACATACAAAATCGCTTACTTCGACTTTCTTCATACCATTTTTTATACCATTCCAAAATGCTAATTGTTTCGATATATATTGTTGTTGTTTTCTAAATACTTCAGCAGCAGCTTCTTTCACATCGACAGGTGTTCGATCAAAACGATCTTTGATGTGTTCATCTGCACGCATGGACTTCAGAAGTTCATACGGCTCATAGGAGCTCATACTATTCAACGCGGAATAATGTAGAGCAGTACGACCATATTGGTCTTTCCTATTTACGGCACCTTCTGTGTTTGAGAAACTAGTGAATGCAGTCTCGAAAAACTTTCTATTGTCAGCACGATAACGTTGTGTTATATACTGCAGTGGAGTGCGCCCGAAACAATCTGTCTTACTGATAAGAGCTAGTGTTTCTGGCTGTAAAAACTCCTCCATCCAGATTTTATCGGGGGATTCTACCTTTTTACTTAATCTTAGGCTGCCTTCACAAAGAGCGTATACATGTAATGGATTTCTGCCCCTTTGATCAAGAACAAGCTCGCCGGAAGCTGTCTTCCAGCAGGTCAACACGGCGGCTGCAAGGTCAGGAAGAGTATGGTAACAGTGTGGCATGTCGCGTGGTTGATCAGCCAATAGACCCATGCAGCAATTGACAAGAGAATCATAATCGTCAGCGGTTATTTGAGGAATTCTGTTTAATTTTTGCATTTTAGAAATTGAACGAACCTTTTCTCTCACGTTCAACAGCTCCGTGCACGCCGGGTGAAGCGGCAGACCACACTGCTTAGCGACATAGGCGCACTCGGGACAATACTGCAGGTCTTCGCATGTTAGTGGCTCCATCTTGTCAATTTCTGCCTGATCAATATGCGGACTAATGACATCTGCAATGTGAGGTTTTTCAAAGCGATCAGGGATCGTTTGTTGAAATATATTCCTTCTCCAGCTGTTAGTCATCTGAATGCTTGCTCCAAAATCTTTCATTAGAACATCCAACACTTGCCTGACAGAACTTCTATATGGATACCAGTCAATTAATGTTTCCAGTAGGGTCTTCTTGGTTAATTTTGCTGAATTGAAATTAAACCCGTTTCTTCTCAAAGTCTCCAATGGTTCGGCGATATCTCGCCCTGACGTTGGCAGGGGATCCGTCACGTAGTGCGAGAAAAGAATCGTCTGTGATATTAATTCATTGTCGTGAATGTTCTCGGAGTATCTACATAGAATATCACCAAAGGCCACAAATCGTTTCAGAATAGCGATAAAGGCAGCTTGCATACCATTGTTTAGATGGAGATCATTTGGTGGTGGCCAGCAGATACGATTTTGAACAGCTAGAGGTAGGACGAACAAACGTACTAATTTTAGAGTCTCCGATTCTTTCATAAAGTAAATTAGAACGTCCTTCCAACTCTTACAACCAGTGGATCGGATTTCAACAGCTGCACTGTTACCCTGTCCATCGTCAATGAAGCTGGAAGCTATACAATGGATCTTTTCACTGATTGGAGAAATGGGCGACCTTTTGAGCAATTGGTCTACTGGAGTGTCCCTGATCCACACAGCGGTTATAGTAGACTTACTGGGACATCTCGAGTGGCTAAGCACGGACAGTTTGGCGCGATTGCTCGAATGTTGTTTTCTGAAATGCTCAGTTAACCGGCAATTAGGAGAACTGTAAATTGAATTTTTCTGCGCACTTACCAAAATCTTAACACAACTAGATTTATTTATAAAATTCTCTATTACGTGTTCTCCTTCAAACAATGTCTGCTCGTCATTTTCCCAAACTGTACTACCTAGACGTTGAAAAACTATATTTAGTACATCCTGTTCGAAGTTTCCAGTATTTTTAGAAATAAATGTAGGATTCTTCCATAAATTATTTCCAGCTGTTAAATCACACTCCAAAACATCCGTATCACCGCCGAAAGTCGACTCTTGTACTTCAGACAGCGCGATAGCTTTAGCAACATTTCTCGGAAGTTTAACTTTGAAATTCACCTCACATATTTCTATCTGCAGATAGGCGTTTGCAATCATAGCTGCTGTTTCACGTTTATCATTTCTCGCTGCTTTGTCAGCTCCGTAGTCTTTCAACAGACGGTAGACGTCAGCGTGACCTGTTCTCGCTGCCTTCATCAGAGCCGTCTCGTTGTCCCTTGGATCTCTTGCGTCCACGTCTGCGCCCTGGTGTAGCGCCAGCTCAGCGATATCAACCCAGCCCCTCTCTGCGGCCAGGAAGAGATTTTTGTGCGCATTTAACGTATCCATCGTGTTGTCCATACACTCCAGTTGTTCTAGTGAGAAACAGGTTAACTTGAAGTGCCGGCCAAGTAAATTCAGCTGTTAGAAAATTACATTTGTACTATGTTAAATATGTTGTATATGTTTTATCCGTTAGCTCTGATTTATAATATGCAAATGCAGACAAATTATGTGTTAGATATAAGTGAGCATGAGGTAAGCAATAGAATGTGGAGTTACCATAATCCAGATGTCAGAGGATGGATTCGAGAGGAGTTGGAAGAATCTATTTGATCATTAAACATGCCAGATATTACTACTTGTTAGAGTAGACATAGAGTAGAGTAGACCTTCACGCCATACCTATGCACACCTATAGATCCTATGCAGCTGACCATTCGAGTTTGACCTATTAACACACGCTTTAATAGAAGACTAAATAGTAGCAAAATAAATTAATAAAGAAGTAGAAATAAAAGTAGTAGTGTAATAGTAGAAGAGTAGGTCTAAACAGTTAATTATATTTTATTAATTGCCGTCTTTACTAGCGAGATAATTATCTCACTAGATAATTATCTCTTTATTTCCTAAATACGGCAATTAAGAATATTTAAAGAAATCAAATCCACTGAATCATTATAATAAAATCCACTTAACAGCGACATAATCTCACGAATAATTTATACACACGGTATATAGTTAAATATTTCTTCCGTGTGAGCATTTAGATAATTATACTCTATATAGGTGGTTACCGTTAAGGACATTGTTTAGTATCAATGAAAGTTGAATGTGACCGTAATTTAATAATGTAAAATCAGACCTTGTCCAGAGTTCAAGTGTTATACACAAAACCCTCACACCAGACTTAGGCTATTGGGCTTAATATGCAGCACTGATCAAGAATAATCCGATGAGTTAATTTAAAAGTTTTATTTATTTCTAAGTCACGATTATGTTAGTTCTTGTAGTTATATTTTGAGTTTTTACAGTTATAGTCAAGTTCCGAACAATGAACAAGTTGTTATAATAATTGTTACCATTTGCAGGTATGTAAATGTTTAATGGTATTTAGTTAGAGAGCTAGTACAAACCTATTACACTATGTTACAGTACACGTATAACATTTTCTTTTTAGCCTTACAACAGTATGCCAACTACATTTGATAATCTTATCGTTATCTTATTAGCCAAGGACTAGCGCATGCTTAAAGAATCGTGGCTGACCATCACTGAAAGTGTGCTGGGTGTAATTAGGTGTTCAATTCTTTAATAGTGGGTGTGCATGGGTGAAATAATAAAAAATAAAAATAAAAAAATAAATTATTATTAATGGTTCATTATTTTTCATTTCTTGTTCTGTTTATACTGCCATGGATTTTGGTGTATTAAAGATCATATGAAAAATAGGTAACGAGAAAATACCTGCTCCAGCTGTTAGCATATTTCAAACCACACGAGCTCTTTGTAAGGGTTCAGCCATTTGTCACTCAAGCACCACTAGACTGAGACAAACCGACCTACAAATGGTGAAGCCCTATGTATCACTAGGTATTGTAAGTAGATACTGTATCTATCTAATGCAATTAGGCCCTACATGTAGATACTGCAATATAAGTTGCATAATGCCCGTTATTAAAAACAATGTCACACAGTCAGTGAAGGCTGATAGATTAAATGTGACAGATAATACTATCTAAATTCTGACTGTCTGACACTTGAGCAATGAGAAGATAATCTATTGAATTACCTGTATGTTACATTGCCCATAGAACAAAAAGGTGAAGCTATAGTAGCTTAGCCCGTAGTACGGTCAAAAATAGAATCAACTTCATAATAATTTTCTGACCTAAAAATTTCATCACCTGCTTGAGAATTAAGTTTCAGTAGCCGACAAATTGAGTCAGTAGAGAAGGGCAACCGATGCCAAGTTTTAATAGAATTGCACTACTTACACTGATTCTGTGGAACTATAGGCTAAAGCTGAGGAAGAATGCAAGCGAACAAAGTTAGAGGAAGATCAAGACGTGGGCTGTTGGATGATCTAACAACAAATTCATATATAGAGATGAATGAGGAAGGATTAGGCTAGAATCGGCTGGAAGAATTATATCTTATATGCCACGGACCTGCCGCTAGGAAGTTTTAGAAGAAGAAAACCGAGTTTAGCGTCTGTTTCTGTATTACAAGAGTACTTTCAGGTAACTTCAAGGTCTGGCGGTTTCAAACCCGTGTCCTCTTGTCTTGATTACCAGAAAGCCATCTAGGTCATAGCTTTAAAAGAATTTTTAGTAAGAATAAATGTTTTCACTAAAGCAATAAGCCTATTGCACTGAATGAGGAGTCCAAAAATATTTACATTACCAATAGTAGAATTAGAAATAAAATTATTTAACTTACCACAATAGAATTGTAAAATGATTTCTAAATTATTTGAGTACTTAAATAAAATATTTTTCCTAATAATTAAAGTAGGACGCAAACTGTTAACAATTTAAAATGTTAACAGATATACAAGGTTCCAAGCTGCACTTACATGTAAATGGTTACTAACAATTATTATAACAACTTGCGATAGCGTCATCTGGCGAATGCTATACTATACCATTTTTAATAAAAGTCGGGTCAGTTATTGTATCATATTGTGAGCAAGAGGCTCATCGGTAAAAGCATCTCACATTTTGTATACAGATGTCGGCCGCCGTGCCCGGGCAGTGGCGGATCCAGGAATTTTGTAGGAGGGGGGGGGTATTGTTGGACAGTGTTCACATTTTTTAGCCCACACCTTCTCTGGTACAATTTTCAATTTTTATGCATACCCTTTTAACTCTTATGTGCATATACCCACCTACAAATAGCCACGAATACAATGAAAATAAAAATTTATAAACATGTCATCGGGCCTATGGGTGGGGCTGTCCCCTTAGGATTCGCGCCTGTGTCCGGACACTATAGCATATACCTATGCCATAAATCATGCACGATTCAGAAAAGGCGAATAAGAAGGAACCATAGAATAAAGAATTACTTCCAGTCTCCCAAAATACATATTTTTCTAAACCAATAACCCGCATATGATATGGATAAGGCGCAGTCTTTTGATTATTTTGACTCAGCCAAAATGATTCAATGTTATTATTATTATACATGCAACAGCTTTAGCAAGTTACAATGACTGTTAATCTGCAGTGAGCTACTGCATCTCTTGATTCTTTATTGATTAAATGAATATTAATCAGTTTATATAGTCTGTGAAATTTAAGCCGTTGCACTGGATGACCTCTCAACGGTCGAAATTTATAATTCCTTTCCGGTAATTAAGTAAACTTATCCAAATATTCTAGCAAGCTACGTTAAGCATAATATAACTTAATTTAGGCTACCTATAGGCTACGTACGCTACGTACATTAATGGGTGGATATAGCATAGCCGTTTGTGAATTCATTAACTCATTATATTCTAGCGTATTCATCAAGGGAAGCCTACGGCACACGAAACTGGACTATGCAAATTATGAATATTGATTATTATTTTACTGAGGCATTACTGTATTGTAACCAAAATATATAATTAAATTAAAATTAAAACTATTCAAATTATTCAATCACTCTAATATATGTTGGCACCATATTGATAATAAATGATAACTAGTTTATACAAAAATTTTATTCACTGAAATAGAGAGAGGTGTTTAATAAAATATAGGCTAATTTATGTCTTGGCATTTACTATGCTACGGGAAACGTTAAGAAGATAAGCTATTAGGATTCAGAAAGCATTCTCTCGTGCCTAGAACACGGCGAGATCAGTCCTGCATTGCATAATCGGCATTGCAAATAACGAATCGTTTCAAAACGTTAAAGACACCATACATGTACACTCTACAAGATTTAACTTTGTTAAAATGCATGTCACATGTTCACACAATCTATCTTCCTCTCTTCATCGTCTTCTCTTTCTCTCTCTCTCTCTCTCTCTCTCTCTCTCTCTCTCTCTCTATCCGTACCTCCACTCCCCCTCTATCGCGCTCCAATCAAAAGTCCGATGTAGAATATTCTTGTTAGCTAATTGTAGCTTTTATGTAAACTCTATGATCGCGTCAATGAGCGCTCCATTGACTCTATAACGTGTTATCACAGCGATGTATTATAGCGCTGCTATCATAGCGCTGTATCATAGTGTTGTATCATAGTGTTGTATCATAGTGTTGTATCATAGCGATGTATCATAGCGCTGTATCATAACGTTGTATCATAGTGCTGTTATCATAGCGCTGTATCATAGTGTTGTATCATAGCGCTGTTACCATAGTGTTGTATCATAGCGTTGCATCATAGCGTTGTATCATAGCGCAGTGTCATAGCGTTGTTATCACAGAGCTGTTATCACTGTGCTGTTATCCTAGTGCTGCTATCATAGTGCTGTTATTACAGTGCTGCTATCATTGCGCTGCTATCAGAGACACAGATGACTGTTTTTGTTCGTATTGTTTCGTACATAACCGCATTTACTACAGACTTGCGGTTTCATTGCACTTTAAGTTTTGTTTTCTTCTTCCTATCCACGTCTCTTAGTAGTCGTTCCCATTGATAGCGCACTGATGGCAGCCGATGAGGATTTAAGAATAACCTTCCAACACCCTCGTATTCTTGATCTATTCATAGCTGTCAATACTCGATCTTCTAAGGTGGTCACCCATTCATAGACTAACCGCGCCCCACTAATCTTAACTTCGTTCATTGACGCACAGCTAAACCAAATGCGCTATTCCCTTCCATTACAGCCTAAACTTTGATATCGTGTTGTAGTTGCTAAGTTTAGTTAAATTAAGCGTTTAGTAAAACAAATAATGGCAGTTTAGCTCTATAGCATTGCTATATACGGTCTAATTAAAGAATTTCATTCGTTCGGATTTGTGTCAGAATTTATAACATTTAACGACATAATATTGTAAAGGTAATAATAAATAATATAACAATAATAATAAATAATATAACAATAATAATAAATAATATAACAATAATAATAAATAATATAACAATAATAATAAATAGTATAACAATAATAATAAATAATATAACAATAATAATAAATAATATAACAATAATAATAAATAATATAACAATAATAATAAATAATATAACAATAATAATAAATAATATAACAATAATAATAAATAATATAACAATAATAAATAATATAACATATAACAATAATAAATAATATAACAATAATAATAAATAATATAACAATAATAATAAATAATATAACAATAATAAGAAATAATATAACAATAATAATAAATAGTATAATAATAATAATAAAATAATATAACAATAATAAGAAATAATATAACAATAATAATAAATAATATAACAATAATAATAAATAATATAACAATAATAAGAAATAATATAACAATAATAATAAATAGTATAATAATAATAATAAAATAATATAACAATAATAAGAAATAATATAACAATAATAATAAATAATATAACAATAATAATAAATAATATAACAATAATAAGAAATAATATAACAATAATAATAAATAGTATAATAATAATAATAAAATAATATAACAATAATAAGAAATAATATAACAATAATAATAAATAATATAACAATAATAATAAATAATATAACAATAATAAGAAATAATATAACAATAATAATAAATAGTATAATAATAATAATAAAATAATATAACAATAATAAGAAATAATATAACAATAATAATAAATAATATAACAATAATAATAAATAATATAACAATAATAAGAAATAATATAACAATAATAATAAATAGTATAATAATAATAATAAAATAATATAACAATAATAAGAAATAATATAACAATAATAATAAATAATATAACAATAATAATAAATAATATAACAATAATAAGAAATAATATAACAATAATAAGAAATAATATAATCAGCATTGTCAACAGTGAGTATTGTTAACAATGCCAATATTTAAATAGTAATTAAATGTTGCCGCGTAAATTAAATTAAAACAGACAAAATTGCAGACATTCTCAAAGCCGAAAGCGGCCATGAACTTGTCCATGTAATTGAATAATTACTTAACAATTGTCATTATTGTCACAGTGTAATTAGTAATTACGAATTGCACTGCAGACACCCATTGCGTCACTTTGTGTTTCTAGCTCTTTACTTTTATCAGACGGATAAATTAACAGGATATTTTTTACAAGTTCTATTAGTTGCAAATATGGCATATTAAATATTAATAAACAATTAATTGGCTAATTTATTAACAAAGACGCACACAAAGGAGACAGATAGATAGATAGAGAGAGAGAGAGGGGGGGGGGAGAGAAGGAGAAAGAGTGAGATAGGGAGCGAAAGAGAGGAGGGGGAGTGGGAGAGAGAGAGAGAGAGAGAGAGAAAAAAGAGAGAGAGCGAGAGATAGATAGAGAGAGAGAGAGAGAGATATATATAAGGAGAGAATGAGAGAGCTAATAAGGGACAGTGAGAGAGAGAGAGAGAGAGAGAGAGAGAGAGAGAGAGAGATAGTTAGAGAGAGAGAAAGAGAGAGAGAGAGAGAAAGAGAGAGAATGAGAGAGTGAGAAAGAAGAGAGAAAGAAGAGAGAAAGAAGAGGGAGAGAGAAAGAGAGAGAGACAGAGAGAGAGAGAGCTAGTCACTGAGAGAAGAGATAGAATGATAATGCTGGTAACCCATCAAGCCAGTAGCTAAGCTGTCAGCCTGTAGGCCATTGGACCCTAGGAGCCTAGGAGGTGATGAACTCATCGTGCCTCAATTCAAACTGGCTCGGTGAGAGAGGGTTGCGACATTTAGCCTGCAGGCTTCCAGATCAGGCTCGTAGTAGCCTAGTAGGGATTGATTTCAGAAGGCGTGCGGTTTAAAACTGTAATAACTGTAATATTTACTGCTTTAACAGCAGTAAATTATAGGCCAGTAGATTTATGAAATAGTTAACGCATTAGGTAGGTTTATATGCATTCAGCCGACTTATATAGTTGTAGCTGTCGATTGTCGAATCTATAGTGCAGGCCAATTACACATACATTAAATTGTGCATTATAGGCATCATAGATATTTACATGATAATTGTTTGTTTACTATATTTATCAATTTCAATTTACAGCATTTTATCAGTGTGAATATATCGACTTAGTTACCGATTACTTACCGATTACTTTCCGATTGACCGATTTAGTTTAGTTAGTATATAGTATTTTCAGTTTTATATAATGTTATGATCTGCGATTTATTTAATTTCTAAAATGAGCCGATTCATATATTATTTGTAGCACCATAATCGATATTTTATGTTGTTAAAGTTACATAAGAATGACTATCGATTGTTTAAAAAAAAGTGCAGTTATTGCCTTAATCCTAAATAATCCGGAGATAGGGAAGGCAATGGGACACTCCCTAGTACCTTTGTGGATTTATTTGAAGCAGGAAATTGTTCTAATCTTAAACTTTTGCGATAAGACCTGATTCTGCAGATCTGACAGATAACGAAACTGAGAATATGTGTATGTGTATGAATATGTGTGAGCATTTATGTGCGTGTATGTTTGTCTATGCGTCTGATCATATGAGTTTGGCGCGTTCGTATATGTCTTTAATTTAATTTTTTTACAGAAACTTTCGAGCAAGTTTATGAGAATTATTTCGTAGTTTCGGATAGTACTAACTATATCGTAGATGTTCTAGTTTGGTCGAAACTGCTCATAACTCTTATAACTAACCTCGTATTGGGGAAGTAAAATAGGCATAGCGTGATAATCAACATTCGACTTTACTGGGTAAGTGAATATTTTAATAGTTGAAAAATAACATTAGTGATTAAAGTTGATACCTCATGATATTTTTGATTCTTGATTCTGAGTCTCAAGATTGCAGATAATTCTTCGTGAGATTCGCCTGTGTTTTTGTAATTGTTTGAAGAAGTGATCTCGCACTGTAATTAATAAACTGAGAGCCAATGTTAGCCTAAGTTCACGCAATGTCTGAATAGGTATAAAGCATCAATGACAACATCGAGCACTATTGAGACAAAATCAAGCCGGCGAGCAAAAAGAAGGTCCAAAAACGGTGCAATTCCAAAATCCACAAAGTCAGTCCAAAGTTTTCTGTGTTTTTGCAATCGTTTAGGTAGCACTTAATGGTCACATTTGAATCGTTTTCACTTTTTAGCTCACTGCACAGTAATGAATGCTTGCTAATTCTCAATAATGTCAGACTTTATAGAAAGTTTTCATACTGTCACGTGTAAGATAGTATTATTAAGGTAATGGGTATGGGCAGCGTATATTTAGGGGTTATGGAATCTTTGTTTAGTGTAATGTCTTTATTTAGTGACTAGTGTTTCGTCACAAGTTTATCAAAAGCAAACAGGATGGAGCGATGCAGTGTTTACCAATAGGGTAATTTAATATTTTACACCGGTAGTCTGTGGTGTATCTAGGATTTAATTTTTGAGGAGGCACTTTTTAGGAAATATGAAACAGAAATGGAAAGATTTGGCACAGGCTTTAGACAGTTTTCGCTCGTATATTTTGGGCTTAGTGAAAATTTTATTTGACAGCTTGAGGAGTGATGGCCCTTTCCCCCTCGCTCCGCCATTGCCGGTATTTAATGAGTCCAATGTATAACACTTTGCATTCTCTTTGGTCTTGAATCATGAAGGCCTAATGTTTAATGTATGTATGCGTATTTGTATGTTTGTTTGCATGTATGCATGTATGATTGTATGTGTGAGTACATGGTATATATTGTATGTATATACTATAGCGAAAGCCTGGTGGCCATATGACTTCATCGTGAAGTTGCGATGTTGACATCCAAGGTTCAAATAGGCCCTACCAGTAATACAGACAGATTGTAAAATCTGTTACAAATTTATCATTGAAATGGGTGTTAATATATTTAGCATGCTTTTAGTAACAGTATCAGGTTTTAAATAGTGTTTTATATTTCTCTAGGTTGCAATAACTTAAAGATACAGAGAATAAAGTTTATAAATTCTATGTTACATCATATGTACAAGTCTGGAGAAAATCTGTTGTGAATTATCTAATATATAGTTAAAAGGGTGCTTTTAGACGATAGGTTTAATGGTTACATCTGAGATTAATAAACACCTTCTGTATATTAAAAGAAGTGTTAAGAAATGAGATTATTACTGTTGGGTATAACTAATATACCGTTACTAGAACTATACAATCTCTATGTCAACAAATTCGTGGCAGTAAGAAACACATACAACGGCAATCAAACACAATACAAATCAACGTAACTATTACTTTAACGGAAAGAAGTAATTTATTTTATCACCAATACTATCGGAGTATGTAGCCACCTTAGTACCCATTGACCCTTGGACTCCTAATATATATATATATATATATAGTATTATATATATCTATATATATATATATATGGCATGACGATGATTAATATAAAAACGACGAAGGTTATGAGGGTGTCCAATAATAAAGGTGAAGTTAATATCACAGTAAATGGTACGAAATTGGAACAGGTAAGGAGTTTCAAATATTTGGGTCATACTATAACCGATGATGGGAAATGTGAGACAGAAATATGCAGTAGGATTGCACAAGCAAAAGCGGCCTTTGGTAGTAGAAAAGAACTATTTACAAAAAGTCTAAAGAAAGACACAAAGATAAAGATAGTGAAAACTTTGGGTTGGACCACGCTATTGTATGGATGTGAAACATGGACCTTAAGAAAGGAAGATATTAGGAAACTGGAGGCATTGGAAATGTGGATTTGGAGAAGAATTGAGAGGATTAGCTGGACTCAAAAGGTTACAAATGAGGAAGTCCTGGAGAGAGTTGGCACAGATGATAAATGTATTAAGAAGTAGTAAGAAGAGATGGATAGGACACATTCTAAGGGGGGAAAGTCTATTGAAATAGGTCATAGAAGGTGGAATAGAAGGAAAAAGAGGCAGGGGCAGGCCGAGATTAGGTATGTTAGATGACTTAAAGACCCACTAATATGTGGAAATGAAGAGGAAGGAGGAAGACAGAGAAGAGTGGAGGCGTTATGTACCATGGACCTGCCAGTAGGCAATGCACTAAGATATATATATATATATATATATATATATACTGTATATATATATATATATATATATATATATATATATATATATATATATTACAATTATTGATACTCGTATGTGGTAATCTGTTTCCTGTATATACATGCATATTAAGATGTCCTTGGTATACAATATTTAATATAAATCGAGATGGGTCCTAAATACAAGGACGTACCTATTACATTGACAGAGTAATATTTGCATCTATCATATAGCCTAACTGGATCTCTCTGCAGATGTGTTAAACTCGCTGCCAAATTAGCAAAAAATCACATGATGTTATGTGCGTACATTTTAGTTCACACACGCATCGAATCAATATAAACGAATAATTAAAATGCGCTAGAGCACTGCAGCTGTTGCTATATATTTGTATGACTACTAGTAGCCTGTCGTCTGCTCATCTCACTGGGTGCACATACTTTGTGTAACGTTGGATCGATTGAACGTAAACAGTGTGATTTGTTTGAGTCACCACTGGCGAGGTTAATCATTCAACTTGATGATATATACCGCTGGTATATCGAGAAATAGCAATCTGATGATATCGTATTAATAATGAGTTTATTATTTTGCCCTTATACCAACAAAACTGTCTGTTAGTCGTTTCACGCGAATGTAAATAAACCGTCAGTTGAAAGGTCAGCACAGATTGTTGGAAAATTGTATTATAAATGTCTGAAGTGGGACTAGTTTAGATAAAAAAAAAAACATACTGAGCTGCTAGTTTATAATGGTTTAAAGTCTATCTTATGCGACTGACTCATTATCAAATTCGATGCCAAACCGTTAGTATTGCTATTTGCGCTAAGCCGGTAGAATTTGGTTAAGTTGTTTTACTGCGGATCAGTGTACTAGGAGCACGGCTAAAATCTAAAGCTCGTCCTGTCACTGGAGTGCTTTCGGACAGGAAACTGACATTAAACTTCTATTACTTTTTAAGCTGTAGAGAGTGATAATTGATATGATCACAAATTTCATTAAAAAAGCTTAAAATTAAAGCTAAATCTAAAAAAGCTTATCTTTAAAAAAATTTAACTATAAAAACCAGTTTTTAAAATAACCTCTTTCTGTATCTCTCTCTCTCTCTCTCTCTCTCTCTTTCTCTAAAGAAAAATTTATCTTAATAAAAATAAATTAGATTCTTATTGAATTAATTTTTGCTGAATTAATTACTGAAATAATTGATCGGAAGAAGGCTTATCTGATGCGTACATTACTCACTGTACTGATCTGATGTCTTTGTTTCGATTCCTGCGAATATGTGGGTGTGTGTTTATAATGTGTGTGTGTATGTTCAGGTGTACGACGTGTCATACAGGTTGGAACTCGTATGTTAATCTAATGCATAGTTGAGAGTGCATCAGTACGTCAAGAAAACTAAAACTACTATAACCTTATATTGAACTTTGAAATTGATTTTTATGTGCTGATTAATATAAACCCTTTCATTATAATATTATACTGTTATTTACTTTGCTCTGGATTGAAAGTGATCATCAGAATCGTTTTTCAATTAGTTTTGTGTCTTTATGTAAAATGCTAAAATTCTGTTTCGCTTGAACACTTATTTGGAGGTTACGTCGTGAGATGTATGATAATTCCTAATGTATTTATAGCGCATAGCCACATATGCTTTTACTTGTCGTTTTTATGGCAAGTAAACTAGTATTATTTTATGTTATTTAAATGTATTTGTATGCAACTTGTTATGAAATGCCTGTATAATTCCTGCGCACATTTGAAGAGATTATTAGAATGTACTGAGAGCTTTCGTTGCATTGTATGCTGGGTTACATGGAGAGATTAATAGAATGAGTTCAGCTTTAAACGTATAAATCAGATATTCTGTGGAGAGAGAAGCGATTATAATTATGCGTGTAGGTGCTAGGAATAATAATAGAATTCGAATAGCTAGTTAATACTTGAGTGCAGTGTAATGTAAACATTCCTATAGTAATGAAATCTGTAAACAAATCAGTATTTACTTGTATTGCTGTGCCTGATTACTTGTATCTCTCTAGGGCTCTGCCAATAGGCAGGTTCAAGGTACAAAGTTCTACTCATATGATACCTTTTAAGCTTCATAATGAGCACTCCATCGATCAACGAATTAGAAGAGGCTATACTTTATCCACAGCTTAATGGATCCAATAGTTTGGGAATAATATGGCTTCTGAGGTTGTTTCCCGTTGCCTCTCTCAGTTCTTTCTCACTCACCTCTTTTAGTGTACGTTGATCTATTTTGAAAGTGGTTGGAGGTGTAGATAAAGTCATGAAGTTTTAAATGACAGATCCTGAGGTGAATTGAACCCTCGTGGGTTCGAATCCCAGCCGCGCTGATCTGAGAATAGAATCTCAGACATTCACAGGACTGGTTACACGGAAAATGGATTAAACTGACAAACGGAGTTAACATGTGGTATTAAAAGTAATAAATATCGACATAGTTGATCGTTTCACTATATTGTGTAATTATTACAGCCCGTCATAACAATATATAAGTTTAAAATCTTAGAATCTGATATTATTTAAATTTAAGAGACCATTGTCGCACGTTTAACCATTGTAATTTACATTATTTTCTAATACTTCGTACATTGTGATTTCAATGAATGAATTCGTCGCATTGTGATCTTTTTTCTATATAACAATAAATGCGACGTGTATATTCTTTTTTCTTGAACCTCATTAAAATGATTCGGTCTCAAATTAACAATGACAAGTAAACCTGGTCGATGTTTTCAATTTAACGACCTTTTCACATCTTTAAGTTTTATATTTCAGTTACAAACTCTAACTAAAATCATACTGACACGACTTTTCTGGCATGTCATGCGACAATTAATTACATTGTAAACTAAAAATAACTATTAATAACTAATTGCAGTTATAATTATAAATGATTGTAAAAAATTATAAATAACTAAAAATAAATATCAATAATGACAGTGATTACAATAAGTATAAATAATTAAAATAAATAAATATAAGTGACTATAAATAAGTATAAATAATTAAAAATAACTAAATATATCTATAAATAATTACAGTGAAAACTAAAAATAATTACAAATAGCTATAAATAATTACCGAGACTGATGCCGTTAAAGATGCGAATAAGAAACTTTTGAGGTCGTTTTGTGACCAATGAAGTACTAGCAGATTTAGGATAGGTTGAGGACAGGGGACCCTGGAACGCTACCTAGTGCTAGTGGAGATAGAGAGGGGGTTGCCGTAAAACTATCCCTATTAAAGCTAAATAATAGTTTTCTGAATAGTAGTTTAATCCTCGACGGGAGCTAAGTGAACTGATCAAGAAGAGTTTAGTAAATATGGGCATAAGTCTGGCTTTTAACTAAGGCGCTAAAACTCAGACCAAGTGTTGTGCTCTTGAAGGGATGTCAGAAACGGTTCAGAGCGATTTAGAATCTGTGGCCGCCTTGACCAAATCATTTCTAATTTATTTCTACTTTTCAATATGTAGAAAAGTTGTAGATTTATTAGAATAATGTAAGTTTTCATTTTGGAAAGGGTTTGCGATTTCTGACTCGTTCGTCAACGAGCTCTCTTATGAGCGGGTTATATTATTGGGGAGAGAGGTGAAGACCTTTTGACATGTTCTGAAGTTAATTGTATGCAGATGTTTGTGGTTTAAGAGAAACTTGTGAAAAAACGCCACAACAGTGAATATACATGTAGGAATGACTGCTCAAGTCATTAGTCCACAGGCTGGAGCTTGTGGCGAGGTCGGTAGGATACTCGACCGCGGATCAGTATGTGCGGGGTTCAAATCCTGGGCTCGCCCTTCACTGACATCTCTTTCGAGTGAGGAAACTGACGTTAACGTTAGCTTTACCAGCTTTAAGTGTTATATTTGACACTCGCATGATGAATGGTTGAAGAATATCTCTATTTAAATTTCTGTTATCTAATCCAAGGACAGTACGGGATGGCCAGCTTAACTGATACCATTTTTCAGTTAATCCGGAGTATAACATTTAACATGATACAGACTATAAATAGAACTAAACGCATGCATGCATAGTTAATGCATGCATGCATAGTTGGACTTATCTCAAAGTATTGAATATTCGTTGCTTCGGAAGCCGAATAATAAGAAAGCAGATGTACTCCTTTGAGAAGTAGTAAGGAATACAACTTATGTAAGTAAAATAAAGGGCGTCATGGGAGGATTTCAATGCTCGTGTGTTCGTTAAGGAAATATGGAAAGCATTTTATTTAGCTACTTCGTGAATTCTTGCTAAAGAAATCAAACTTCATTATTTTGAATGAGACCTTAAATAAGTTCTAGAGAAAGTAGGAAATAATCCTTAATCAAAATTTAATCCGAAAGATTTAATCATTTATCAAATGGATTGTCGTATTAATCTGCATATGACCTCCGGGTTTACTTTATTTTTATATTATTTTATATTTCTATGGATTCGCAGATGAAGTAGGATTAGGTTTTTACTTTAGGAGGAACGAAGTGCTTCTGAGGTGTTGTTAAGATGCTAGATGGTTGCAATTTTGATTCATTTTTCGAATCATAGTTTTTTTTAACTCTGACTCTGATGTGAGCTCTACACACGTGTACACGTGTAAATGTGGTATTTAGTTTATACTTGAAGATATATTGGAAAACTAAGTACTATATTTACTATTCTGAGTGATTGTGAATGTCGAACGGAATATTTATCATTTGCTGACTGGTTATGTCAATTTTTGTACAAACCATAAGCTTAAGCAAATGTACTATGTGCATATCTCGGCAAATATTAAAGATTTATTTAAGTGGACCGCACGTACAGGTACAGTAGTGATTTGTTTGGATAATATTCCTCTCACGTATGCTTGATAAATTAAATTCTGATATTATTCCCGATCATTTGGTTATGAAAGTATGCTAGATCATTTGTCTAATTTATTTTTGATCATTTAAATTTAAAATGATGCTTGATGATGTAAGTTGTGAAATTAGGTACAACTCATCTCTTCAACCTCAATAATAAATGTGCTAAATAGTTCTTTTGTGCATAATTCAATGGTGTTCGGCTGTTTTACCGAAACAAAGCTATCTTTGTTTTTTAGTAATTTAATTAAAAGCGTTTAAAAATAAACATTTACACGTATAAAACACCTGATTTTTAGAAGCAGAACGTGTTTAATTAAATGAGGTAGATGAAGTAAGGGAGAGAAGAGATAGTGAGGTTAATGAAGTAGGGAAGGGAAGAGATAATGAGGTTAATGAAGTAGAGAAGGGAAGAGATAATGAGGTTAATGAAGTAGAGAAGGGAAGAGATAATGAGGTTAATGAAGTAGGGGAGTGAAGAGATAATGAGGTGTATGAAGTAGTGAGAAGAGATAATGAGGTGATGAAGTATGGGAGGGAAGAGATAATGAGGTTGATGAAGTAGGGAAGAGAAGAGATAATGAGGTTGATGAGTAGGGAAGGCAAGAGGTAATGAGGTTAAAGGAAACATGCAGAGGTTGAGATATAGATATGATGAAGCGTGAAGCGACTCTGTAGGCTGCAAGAGAAAGTTTGATGAGATAGAACAGATGTTAAAAGATCTAAATAATAAAAATTTTGTTTCATCTCTTTTTTTACCAATATTCAGTTTGGAATGACTGGAAACGGTGGTATTTGGCCGGGACTCATTTAGGTTTCATTGGAGACTTGGTTCTTTTGGTGAGAAAATTATTAAATGGTGTTAAGTTGTGACCGTACATTGTGAAGATACTCAAGTGACTGTATTAAGTGACTATTACTGCAATGTATTAGTATTAGTGTATAATGTACTAGTGACTGTATTATGCAATATTATTTTGTTGTTTATTCACTTAAAATACGGTGAGTATAGCATGTACCAGATTAATTGAATTGAATTTAATTTAATTCAGCAAATTATACTTGCACCAATAAGTTTCATGAAATACCTGAGAATTTTGTGAAAATTAAAAATTACAGCTAATGATATGTGAAATTACTATTTAGGATTCTTATTCCGTTATCAAGTAATACTCGAATATACTTATAATAGATGATTTAGAATAATACAAAAGAAATAAAATAATATATTATAAGTATGCAATAATACACATGTGATAAGTGTGCAATGAAACACATGTGATAAGTGTGGAATTGTGAGGAACAATGTGAGTTGTATAATCGCTGCTAATGGAGCAATGAATGTACGTGGATATGCTACCACGTGATTTATCACTCTTCCATCTCATCCACTCATCCCTCAGACAGTGTGATTCCATGCAACACGTGTAGATTACTATGCGGAGTTTTTTAGAGTAGGTGTTGGACCATTCATGTTACTCCTCGTGAGCATACACTGAGAACCGGCTTTATAGTGCTATCTAATAGCACAGCACTGTGAGCTTTGTAGTGCTATCCGATAGCACAGGAACTGTCAGCTTTATAGTGCTATCTGATAGCACAGGCGCTGTCAGCTTTGTAGTGCTATCTAATAGCACAGGCATCGTGAGCTTTATAGTGCTTTCTGATAGCACCAGCACTGTTACCATTGTAGTGCTATCTGATAGCATACCGTCAGTTTTGTAGTGCTATTTGATAGCACACCCTCAGCTTTATAGTGCTATCTGATAGCACAGCACTTTGAGCTTTATAGTGCTATCTGATAGCACAAGCACTGTTAGCATTGTAGTGCTATCTGATAGCACAGGCAGTGTCAGCTTTGTAGTGCTATCTGAAGGCACAAGAACCGTCAGATTGTCATCCAGCTAAATTTTGGTTTGGATAATAGTTTTAATAACAGAAGCCCAGTGTGAATACCTGGCTAACTGTTAAATTGAAAGAAGCCCTGGTGTGAGCATCGTGCTAATAGTAGTATTGACAGAAGCCGCAGCGTCTCGCTAATCGTTGACTTGACAGAAGCCGCACCGAGCGCTGATTTGTTTTGCTGAGTCATTCTGATGAATAATCGTACACTTAGAACTCGCCTCTGTCCATTGCAGAGATATTTAGATTCTGCCGCTGTCCATGTCAGTTAAACCTTCAGATTTGAAGCGATGCGTAGGAAAGTCGTAATGAGAAAATATTCCACTAATGTCTCCCCGTTGAGATACAGCAGACAGAATGATAAAGTAGATGATAGATATCGAGATAAGAAATGCTTGAGTTGATAAAGTCTGGCAGAGTCCGCAGAGCTGTTGCAAAGTTGAATTCTAGCAGTATTTTGTAGATGACTAAGGTGAACATTGCATAGAATTATAGTCTAATAAGATCTGGAGGCGTTTTATTTCTGTCATTTGGTGATAGGTTCAGTTATAACGTTGAGATTCTGTAGCAGTCTAGACTTACTGAACGATTTAGACATAGAATAGAGTTTCTAGATGGAAAGTTTCATTTCAAAACGGTTATAAGTAGATCGCAAGAACTTAGTGATAACAGATTAAACTGTGTGGCATAAAATCACTGAGCTTAAAATTGAATTGATGTTTTTTTGGTTCCAATTAGCCTAAATCTTGAATATCGTTATTGATGGTTACAAGAATGTCACGCGCAACTCTGACATTGGCTTTCTCTTAATATATTATTGGCACGGCTTTGGTTACGTTTTCGACAACAGGTCAATAGATGTGTGGTTATAAACCTATAATAACATGACTATAACAACAATTAGAGTGCTACTGTCATCCATGACAACATTGAGCATTACTGAGACAGATCCAAGCGGGTGAACAAAAGGTCAAAACGGTACAAATTCCAAAATCCAGAAAACCTGTCCAAAGATTAACGTAGTCCGCGGTTACGTATGACATATGTCCGGCACTCCGATTCCATACGTTGAAAGAATTTAAAAAGCAAGACATTAATTTTACCTCTATTTCATCAATCTATATTTTATTGCATATTTATATGTATACAGAGACATATTTGTGAATTTATTAGAATATACCCCTAACAATTTCTCTGTACTCTGGTTTCAAGTAGTCGTATGAGAGGTATCTATAGTGCAGCGAGTTTCGTGTGGAGCGCAATAAGTCTTTTGTGAAGTTTTGTTATGTAATCAATCCTGCGTTATCTGGACGTGTGAGTCATGCAGACGTTTAACAAAAGTCTGACTGTCTGACAAATGTGAATCCTGGCATTCTGAATGAGTCCTGCAAATCCTGGCCCATGGATCGATCATTGTTAGGTTCCTGCAGTGTAATATTATTATATATATACTATATTTAACATATTCAATACCTACTGTGTATTGGCTCCTTACTTTGTATGTATTTAATACATAGTGTGCACATAAATTATCAAGTGGATTAATTGAAAATGTATATACTAAATAAATATAAATATATAAATCTAAATATATATAAATATATACAAATACATATATTATATATAGATAAATAAGACATATATATATATATATATATATATATATATATATATATATATATAAATATAATATATAACTATAAGTATAAATAAATAAATATATATATAAATATACTAAATATGTATATAACAACAACAACACACATTATAGTGAAATGATCAACTACGTTGATATCTATCACTTTTAATATCACATGTTAAATCCGTTAGGCAATTTAGTCCATTTTCCGTATAGCCAGTCCAGTGAATGTCCGAGATTTTGCTCGCAGATCAGCGCGGCTGGGATTCGAACCCACGAGGTTTCAATTCACCACAAAATCTGTCATTTAAAATTCATAAATGTATATATATATATATATATATATATATATATATATATATATATATATATATATATATATATATATATATATACATACATACACACACACACACACACACACACACACACACACACACACATATATATATATATATATATATATATATATACATATATATGCACTTTAAACCTATTCAGGCTTAATATACTGTAGCTGTATTTACACAACATAACGGCACGCTGGCTCTGGAAGCACAGATGCTTGTTTAAGGCCCATTTCCTCCTTCCTCTTCATGGTTACTAGTAATCATAGCCTTTTGATGGCGTATCAATTGCAGCGGGCGCCGATTTAAGAATAACCTTCCAACACCCTGGGATTTTTTTCAGACCAAGCTGTCAACACTCGGTCTTCCAAGGAGGTCACCCAACCATGTATTAACCGAGGCCGACTTAGCTTAACCTCGACTATAGACGCACAACTAAACCAAGTGCGCTAAATTCGGTCGTCAATTTATTATTTTACTCGCATTTTCAGATACCTAGTTGTGGGGGTTGTTTCTAATAATAGATAGACAGTGTATCTATGTGTGGAAATCGTATTAAATTAACCGGAAATCTGGTGAAGCACAGAGAATTTCGATTTGTAACATTCTCTCGGATATTTCTTGCTAATCGGATCAACTTTCAGACTAATGATCTTATGGTTTACATTGGATAAGATGCGGTTCTGATACTGGAACTAAATTGGAAACAGATTGGATTGTGCGCTCCTGTATTAACCCTACCGTTTGTGTATCACTGTAACTTTTATTCCTACTTTACGTACTTTATTTCTTTTTCTATAATAGAATTGTTCCTGCTCTCTGTATACTTTAAAACGGACGATCCATATACACTCTAAGTAAGGGTGGTTCATGGCATACACGCTGCATGATAAATGTATTAAGAAATAGGAAGAGTTGGATAGGACATATTCTAAGGGGAGAAAGTGTACTATAAGAGGCCATAGAAGGCAGAACGGAAGGAAATAGAGGCAGAAGTAGGCCGAGAATAGGAATGCTACATGACTTAAGGATCCACATATATGTGCACATATGAGGAAAACGGAAGACAGAGAAGAGTGGAGGCGTTATATACCTTGGACCTGCCAGTAGACAGTGCGCTAAGAGAGAGACATGGTGATAATTTAGCCTGGAATTTTTCTTACCCCATCCGAACGTGTAGAAGGCAGGGAACTGAAGGTCATTTCTAATCTTTTTTAAACGCCATTTTTATCTTAGACTGAGTTTTGTTGAGGTGGTTCTGCTTTTGCCTTCCTCAGCTCTTGCTGTAGTCGCCTCCTAACCATGATAGTATATTTGCGCTTTTCCTATTCTTCAGTTTTCCTAACCTCACCTGAGTACAACACATAAATTCAATCAGTTACGTGTAATCTTATGTGTTTTATATAGTGTATCTTGTATTTGGTACACTGTACTACACGGTATGGTAATAGGTATTTTATTTTGTGTATTGTACTGCACTGGAGGGTACTGTGAAGTGTTAAGTACTGTACACTACTTGTACTATATTGTTATGAAATGTGTTGTTGCTGTGATAATGCTACTTAGGTATGCTAATTAAAAATTGCTACTATATACCTTCACACACTATACTCTTGGCTTTTGGTGATTTATTCTTCAAATGACAAATCACCAGCTAACCTGAAATTTGAACTCAGGTCGCATACTTTCACTTGAACCCAGTTGACTAAATTAACCCCTGCATTCTCTTAATTAACTACCCGTTACGAAACTTTAATTACTCTTTTTACTACAGCTTGCCAACTTTCGCCATAATTCATATGTCTGTCAGTCGACTCAAATCTACTTTTGCATGCTATTAGAGTTTTTTTTCTTAGTACTGTACCGCGGAGATAGTATGACTTAATCCAATTTTAGAGTCTTAGACTTAGACTTTTAGACTGTTAGACTTAGGCTTTTAGACTCACTCAAAACTTAGACTTAAGCGTCATCGAGATCAAGTTTAACGTCAGTTTTCACAGTTTCTCTCGTATCTTTGTCATAACGAGGTGATGTATAAAGTATCTGTGATGTATAAAGTATCTGTGATGTATAAAATATCTGTGATATATAAAGTATCTTCGGACTCTCTGTCTGAATGAATTTGCGCTGACCAAAAAGATTCAGTTTCTATACTCACGTTTTCGGGATAGTATAGCGAGTTCTACTCTGTTTACTTTACTGATTGCTCATAAAGTGAGGAAAACTAGAATGAGCGCTTTTTTCCGTATTTCATAGTAAATCATTAGACTGTGCATTTACATGTACGAAATTTTTAGGGAAGCAATGTTCGGATTATTCCCGAATCTATATGATAATGAAATATCTTATCATGGCGGAGAAAGAATTCTGTAAATTGAACAACAATTTGTAGTTAATAATTTAAAAAAACTCAAGATATAGCTCACGATGGTGGATTAAGGATTTGATAATTAACTAAATTTAGTAAACTTGAAATTGATATGAGGACTACTGGGGGAGTTAGAAATTAAATAAATACCCCTAAATTCAATCTTTAGATGTGTGAACGTAATTTTAGCAGATCCTGTGTAGTAGTTAATAACGATTTCTCGATGGCTGCATATTTTCAGAGCAAGATAAACAGAACACTAATGACAGCTGAGCTTTCTTTATTGCAAAATAAATATGTGAAGTGATTCGTTGTACGTAATACTAAACTATTAACAAAAACAATACAATGTCGTTAATGCCGCGCTATTACAAAATATAGCTAACGGAATGTAGCTATTAATATGATATATAGCTTCCATTGCTCTCAAATAATAACTTATATATTATACTTACAGTATGGATATACATGTGTAATATATATATATATATATATATATTCTTACATGCTACATAAAGAGCACACTATCGATCAACGATTTAATCCCCTCGAAGAAGGCTATGGATTAATTACAAATTAATGTAGTATATAGCTTCGAATAAAATATGGCCATTAAAGTTGTAACCCTTTGCTTCCTCAGTTTAAACTCAGTCGCCTCTTACAGTTTACGGTCGGTCTATTCTTCGGAGGCCCGGACACATCTGGTTAATCTAGCTAATTTATACATTTACTACCGAATCCTTCATAGTTACTTCCTCTATGAAAGCGTCAAAAACGATTAATTGCCGTTTACTTCTGATTTGTAAATATTTAAACAGTTCTAAGGATACTTGGTTAGCGCTGATCTTGAAAATTTCATTGATTTCTCTATATCGATTGATTTGCTGTAGAGTCTGATCTACTTTGTCCATAGATTACAGCTGAGTGAATGAAATAGAATGACTTAATAACGTAGGGGTAACGTCGTGAAGTTTTAAATGACTGATCCTGAGGTGAATTGAACCCTCGTGGGTTCGAATACCAGCCGCGCTGATCGGAGTGTTAAATCTCGGACTGGTTATACGGAAAATGGTCGAAATTTCTTAACTGTTTAAACATGTGGTAATAAAAGTGATAGATATCAACACAGTTGATCATTTCACTATAATGCGTGTTTACTTTGTTTTGTTGAAGACTGGACACTGGACAGTACTTGACATAAGACAACGTCTTCACCTCGCGTTACTTGACATTGTATAGTTTGTATACTTACCGGAGAGGCTGGACTGAGATTAACTGTATATACGTGACCTGTGTTTGCTGGTCTGTGGCGTTTCGTTGAGGATTTAAGCCGATGGCAGCTGTGTTTACCTCTGTAATAAATTAAAATTTACCTCTGTGTCTACCTCTGTGTTTACCTCTGTAATAGATTAAAAGGCACTCAGTTAAATCAAGATTTAATTGAGTGCCTTTTAATCTTCTAATTTATTAATTAGATTCTTTATAATGATAAGCATAACATAACGGCACACTGGGTCAGGAAGCACAGATGCTTGTTTTAAGGCCCTTTTCCTCCTTCCTCTCCATGGTTAGTAGTAATCTTTGCCTTTTGATGGCGCATCAATTGCAGCCGGCGCCGATTTAAGAATAGCCTTCCATCACCCTGGGATTTTTCCTTTCAAGCTGACAATACTCGGTCTTCCAAGGTGGTCACCCGTAAAGTACTAACCGAGGCCGATGTAGCTTAATAATATTTAAACAGAACGATAAGTTTTTGTTTTGGGAGAGAGAGAGAGAGAGAGAGAGAGAGAGAGAGAAGAGAGAGGGTATGATCAAATGAAAATTACGATTTTTAGAAGCGGAGGTAGTAGAACTGATTTGTATGATTATTCTCTAAAATTATCGTATTCCAATAACTATCCAAGAATTTAGAACATAAAATCTTCTTAGATATTTTACCTCAGTTCTTTCTCAGAGAGGGGCTATTGCTATCAATCAATCCAGCAGACATTCCAGCTAAATAAACATACGAGCAGAGACTCGTATGTATTGCAGACATTCGCTTTGCTATTATTTTGTGTTTATGATATCGACGATTCCGTTCTGTCAGCAGCTCAGACTGGACCGATGTCCGAATCCAGACGGATACTCTATCTCAGTTTTATCGGATCAGATTATGCGGCATTGCATGTAACAGATAACGTATGGATTGCGCGTGGTTTGAATTAATTGTAACTAAAATTGTATGTCTCTTTTCTTCTATAATGCTCTACTATTGTGTTTTGTTTATTATAATCGTTTGGAAATTTGTTGCATAGGTATAATTAATTTGTGTAAGTTTGTGTTTCTGTAATTATTTATTTATTCTATAGACTTTTCTTACGGGGTGGGGGAGCATACGAGGGGATCCTGTTTATTTTAGAGATTGGCATTAAACCAAACCAAAACCAACCCTAACCTGAAATCTGGGATTTTCGGTCGAACCGAACTGAACTAAAGTATCTTTCATAACCGAACCCAAATTGAGCCAAACTAAATTTCTTTGTTCGGAGTTTGATTTATGGAATACTTTTTTGTCATGTTTTAGAAGAATTAACAAGAGTCTCCTACTTAACAAATTGATCGGTCCTAATCCGAACTCTTGTCATGCGGAAACCGAACCGTACCGAACGCTAAGACTCCATTGCCTAACCCAACCCGGACCGAACGTTAAGACTCCATTTTCTAGTCGAACCCGAACCGAACCAAACTCTAAGACTCCATTTCCTAGCCGAACCCGAACCGAATCGAACGCTAAACTCCATTTCCTAGCCGAACCCGAACCGAACCGAAATTTCATTTTCCAGTAGCAGGACTGAACCCAATCCCTAAAAATTGTAAAGATTCCCATCTTTATTATATTTGAAGTCTGTTGTTAAAGATATAGGTTCGTATTATTGTAAATTCCGTCTCGTATTTCAATATTGAACTTTGGTCTCATACATCGCTATGTAGGTTTGTTGTAGAGATCGCACTGAATCATTTATTCCATAAGTCACGTGCGTCGCTTTGAGGCGATGGAATGATATGGATCGGTATATCTATTATCTATTCCACCAGGCGGCGTCTTTGTAATGAAATACAATATTTCTTTTTATTAAAAAATTCCACCACCTAGTCTGATTTCTTTATTGGATATTTTGTTTTGGAAAGAATTTCTGATTTTATTTATATCTTTACAAAATAAGTTAAATATATACTTTATGAAAGTTAATATTTGTATATGTTACTTATAAATAGTAATGACAATAATGTGTTCTTTTATTTATTATTATTATTTATTTTATTTTTCTTCTATACCCGGAGAATCGCAATTATTTACATAAATCAAACGGTAAAACAATGCAACTATTTTGGTTTATTTGGCGACATATTAAGATGTCGAAATACTTCGACTCATCATGATTAACAGTCCTTGCATAATATGTATAATGCAATAATTAAAAGTAGTTTTGTCTCAGAATTTAGGTCTTCGAAAGATATTGGCCATGTTGCAGCTCTAAGGATAATTATTAGTAGTGTTAGCCGCCTAAAACGAATGGAGAAGTTTTTAAGGATTGACTGATGATACGGTGTGGGACAGAGAGGATTGGAAATGGTCGATTCGCATCCGGACCGCAGTTAAACTGGGATTCAAGGGAAGATGGAGATGATGATGATGAGTAGTGTTAGCAGCCTGTGTCAAGAAAATAGTTACTTTTAGTTTTGATCTACTGTTTAGCAGTTAACATTATAATCACTATAACTCAAAAGCGAGATGTGTCAATACATTGATTAATTGTGGCTTTTCTTTGTTGAATTATTGATAGATATCATCATCATCTTCCCGTTAATCCCAGTTTAACTAGAGTCGGGATACGAATAGACTGTCTCAAATCCTCTCTGTCCTACACCATATCATCAGTCAATCCCTTATTTGAGACTTTTCCATTCGTTTAATTTTTTATAGCAATTTCTGGAGCCTAGACGCTCACCAACCGAATGCCCTTTCTGACGTTGGTATGGATCTTAGTGCTTTAGTCGCCTTCTACGACACGTGCAGTCACGGGTTGGTCAATTCTTAAAACAACCAGGACTCAACACGGGGAGAATTATTGATAGATATTCAATTAATAATTTCAAATTTTCAACCAAATCAATGTTGGACTGATTGATTGATTGCTAAGGTGCTGAATAAATGATAGCGGTGTAATAACTGTAGATGTAGACTGAAGTGCAATAAAACTTGAGGTTAAATCGACTTAGTTTATTGACGATTTTGTTGCGAGGTCAAAACGCTGCGGGCTTTATTCTAAATCATTTAAGTCGAGCCATCGTAAATTATTTTGGCGTAGATATGACTTGCAATGTCAAACATATACAGCAGCAAAATGTGCAATTCAGTGTTTAGTCAGATTGTTGGCTGGGCTAGGATGTATGTGCAAACAAACGAGATTTAGTCATGTAAATATATATGTAATCACATGTTCAATAATTTTTAGTAAAATTGATTCAATTTTATGTGCACATGAGCGTGATTTAGTTGTTGAGTATTTATAAAAGCTGAATAGCAATTTACTCATAAACATTATGCTTTTAAAATATGTTGTATCTAAGTCATACTAATGATATTAATTATAACTCAAGTAAAGAGTAAAGTAAGTCAATTCCTTATTATATCTTCCAAACAGTAGCTAGAATAGAACAGTTTGTAGAACAGTTTGCCACTAGCTTAATCTAGCTAAACTGACTTATGTCAGTCTCTAGATGTTGATACTTGCTCCAACGTTTCTGTTTGGGGTTCTGCTTCATTGTTCACAGCGCTTCTGAGCTTGAGTTAAGAGTGGACAAGCGAAAGTATGCTGGAGATAATTAATTGTTACCACGATGAGATGGTCTGCTTAGTTCAATTGCAGCCTGAATCAACTCCCCTGCACTTATATGTATTTATTTAGTGGCACTTCTGTTACCACTAGTGTCATACTACCCAGATTGTAGGCGTTCACAGAGTGGAGTGGGTGTAGGATGGGGAGGGGCGGGGTTTATCCCTCTCTAAATTTAAAGGAGTATTACATTGTATATCCAAAATTTCAGATGAATTGGTAGGTGGTCAAAAAGACGCTGTACACTTTGAAGGATTCAAGAAAGTAAAATTTTCTTTGCCCATTTAGTATTTATAGGTCAAGTAGGTGTGAATGTGACCGCGCATATTTTGGGTGTTTTAGTTTCACAACGGAGTCTGTCTATAAGACTTGATTATGCACGATTTATGCTAGACAGCTGTTATATTAAAATTAAAAATATGTTAACTTTCAGCAGGGGTGAGACAGGGGAGGGGCTAGGGGGCTATGCCTTCCTAAATTTTATACTCAGCTCCAAACTTTCAACCCCTTCTTTACGTAAATATATTGGGGCTAGAATCAAGCCCCATGTAGCCCCCAATTGCTAATTCCCCCAATTGTAGTCCCCTCTGTATTTCATGACGTTTCTCGTCCCTGCTTTGCAACATATAATTAAATTGTGTAACTGCTAAGCCTAATATTTATGTTATTAAAAGTGATAGATATCACCATGGATGATAATTTAACTATAATGTGTGTTTTAATTTTAGGTACTAACATAAATCTATTTGCTATTTAAATCTATCTGCTATTTAAGTGACTGTTAAAGTTGAACGACAATTAAAGATTATTTAACTGCAACTATTAATAGGGACCTATTTCATGCGTTCACTTTCATAATAAATAGACCTAAATCTATGTGCGAACGAGACTGATATGTTCTATTTTCATTCCTTAGCATAATTATTGTTTAATTAATTTGAAATCGTATGGAAGGAATGTTAATTCTAATTAATTAATGAAGCTGAATTCTTTATTATAAGGGTACACGATATAACTCTACATATGGAACTTGGATTAAGCGAACGTACTATTTAAATTAATTGCACTGTGTTATTCAACTCAAAAACACATTGAGCTATTTCGCTTTTTCTCACGTTGCTTTGGTGATTAATTGACTGGATTTGTTTAATTTTTTTATTCGTAATCGCTGGGAAGTTCCATGGTAGTATTTCGAAGAATGCAATTTACATTTTTAAGCAGCTGGTGACGAAGCAGAGACTTTTGTTAATATTCGTGGAGTTAAGCCATTTGATCCCTCAGTTTAATGACTCAAATAAGTGTAATTCTCTATCGTACAGTCAGATTTGTTCTTTGCTCATCCTCTTGGCTTTAGTTTCATAATGCTCGATGTTGTCATTGACTCCAATTGTTGTTGTTATTGTTGCTATTTTGGTTTTTATTATTCTATTGAACTGGAATGATTTTTATCTGGCTTTCTTATAAACCTCCGATTTTTCTGGATCCAGTCGTGTAATGTGGAAGTGAATTAGAAAATTTTGAATGTTATTGAAATTTTCACTGATGTATTGTATATGTAGTAGATTACAAAATGAGTCTAATTGAATTAACTGGTGTCATGCATTTTACTACTTCAAAAAAGCCATAATTAGAATCTTATGACGGAATCTAAACGTTGAATTTGTTTTTAATATGTATTGAATTTTGTGGTATTTTATATTCACATATAAAATCCATTGATTTGCTGATTTTTGTAGTTGAGTTTCCTTCTATCCAATCAGTAGTAAGGTTCCAATTTATTATGATCTCTTTTCATCCAGGATGACATGGAGAAATTTCCGTCGCTCTAAAAGAATAACAAAACAACAGTAAAATTGAAAAATCGTGAGAGAAGTTACAGGAAATGCTAGCGACCAATAATTGATTTTTCTAAGGAATTTCCTTCTAGATATGCTAACTGCCACTGATGTTATAATGTTATGGAATTTTCATTTGATTATATTAGTATAGCCCAAAGTAACTAGTTAATAATTGTAGAATGCAATATTTCTCGTTTCTTTAATTGAATTAGTGAGTAAATCATAAACTACAGTAATCAGCACTACTCTTATTCTAAGCTATTGCCACTACGTGCATATTATATGCGTAGTAACGGGTGCTTTTATACTATTTAGTGGTAATACAAGTGCAACCCAGAGCTAAACAATCACTCCTATTGCAACTAAATTTTGCAGAATCCTGTTACTGTCAATGTCTGTACCAACACAAGTTATTCTTTTTCTGGTAATGTTACAGCACAGTCATATTGGATTAAATCTATGGTATTTGCTTCAAAGGAAATGATAGCATTCGCTAGTGTTCATTAGTAATTTCTCCAATTTTGTTACCTTTGATATGCTTTGAAATTCAATTTCAATCGCTAGTTTATAAAATGGTAAAATAGATCGGAAGTTTATTTAATAGCGTTATTTTTATGTTAAGCTGGAATTTTAAGTTTGTGAAATGGTCTGTCAGAGCTGTAATGAAGAGAGGAGTGCATGTAAGTGCTACTAGATTTGCTGGGTCAATGTTTCGCGTAATTTTTTTGCAGTGAGAAAATTGAACCTAAGTAAAATTTTAAAAATTAAATTTACAAGTATTGGGTTAACTATATTTATCACTAATCCTTTCTAAGGTATTTCTATTACCTTTCTATTTGGCGATCAACGTTGCCATTGGAATTGAAATTGTACAGTTTGATCGTTGTTAATTCGAACTTTAATTTATACATATAACTCATACAATTTATACAGAAATTAATGTTGTCGTAACATTTAGTATTATGCGAAAATTTGTTTTAGTGACGTAAAGAGTAACTCCATGACGTCATATGACGTTGCAATGTTTACAAACAAATATTCTTTGTTTATGTTTAAGTGCGCAAAGCAAAAATATTTAAATTTTTGCTTTCCTAACATCCGTGATTACCCTATGGTCAACCAATTTTAAGTTAGTGGTGTTTAGTAGTTCGTGATATGGTGTGGTTTGAAGATATGAATAGGCTGATTTTAGCGTAAAACTTATCCACAATTCCATCCTTCTCATATAGATTATGACGAAAACAAAGCAGCGAAAAAAAGTTTACAGTCGGGTTAATGGACCTAAGTTAGTTCGATATCGTTTTATGAAATTTAGGTTGATTTTCTATTTAGCAAAATTAATATTTTTATTACATAATTATTCATTGATTGATTAATATTTTTTAATATAATTAGTTATTGATTGATTTTCTGTTTTAATTGTTGTAGGTGTTATAGCAGAATATTCATACGCAACATTTGAGCACATTCGTTTTCTACAGTAGGCTACATTCGAAGAAATGGTAATTAATACTAAATAATGATTATTCGATTTGTGGATATCAATGGATAACTTTCTTGTAGACTATTGTTTTTGCTTTGTACGGAGGATACAAAATAAAATATAGTAGTCTACTCTATGTACAGAAATATGGTTATCATTTAATAAGAATTCTACATGAAGTATTTAATTTAAGTATATTAAATATAATTAATATATAGGCGAAGGCTTTACGAGAAATTGAATCTCACGTCTTTAAAATTGTACATGATCAATTAAATAATATTTATTTATTATAGACTTGATAAAAGTGTTGCGATCACTTAAAATGTCTTACATCTAAGGACACCTTTAAAT
Organism: Enchytraeus crypticus; assembly: GCA_905160935.1. NCBI lineage: Eukaryota > Metazoa > Annelida > Clitellata > Enchytraeida > Enchytraeidae > Enchytraeus > Enchytraeus crypticus. The sequence goes on along the minus strand of CAJHZI010000284.1, from coordinate 434,511 downwards.
TTGTGTCTATGAAGGTTACTATTTAACTCCAGCTCATATCTCTAAATTTTAAGCTACGTCACCTACGTGGATTATAATCGACCGAAGAAAAATAAGTTTGTACCCCAAGAAACAGAAGAAGTAGAGATTTGGTGTAGCTTCAGTCAATTCTGTATTTTTGTAGAGACAGCACCTTCGATGAGGTATTCTGTGGCTCATGAACTTAATTTTTATGAAAAAATGGACATTTCAAGGGCCTCCCTCGTAAAATATAAATAATTTCGCCACCCATGACTAATTTTTGATATAAAGCAATGATTGCGATGTATGACATACACGATAGAAATACTAAGTTGCCTGTAAATTGTTTATTGCAGGAAACATCTGAACAATAGTTTCATTGTCATTGTTTTATTGTGTGTAAACTTCGGCTAATTGAGAGCTTTTAATATAAATTAGCACTTTAGTTAAAGTGATCATTTAACAAGTTTGCCGCCATTTTCCGGCTAATGCTTATGCGTATCATCTGTAGGCCTATTTAAATTTATAAATCTCGAAACTTTCTTTTAAAGTAACCGTTACGTTGTCCTCTGAATAAGTCTTTAGCTAATTGGAATAAATAATTCAGTTGGATTAAAACTAAACTTCTGAGAACGACGTCAGGTCTCCGTACCTTATCTCTGCAAACTCCCGAGAATTCTATAAGTTTCGGAACTCTGACCACAATGAAATAAAGGCATTCTCAGGATCTAAATATTAAAGATGGATACACTGAATTTAAAGGTTTGTAGTTTTAGCTCATGATAAGTTTTGGCGACGGCGGTGATGGTGGTGGTGGTGATGATGATGATGCTGATGATGCTGATGATGCTGATGATGATGATGATGACCACGATGATGATGATGATGATGATGTTCATCTTTGTTCAGATGCCCCAGGGGTCCCCAGGACTCTGCTTGGACTCTGAGTTCCGGAGCATACTGTCTGGTGTTAGGAATAGTGTGGCAGCTTGTGACGTAGAGATGACGTCATCCTGTAAGAACAAGAGTGAGAACGGCAGAGAGACTGCGGAATGCGATCAGCAGCAGCTAGTGGACTGCATCAAGGTATAGTAGGCTCACTTTTTTTACAATTCAACTGTCTGTTAATTCAGAAGTAGCAATTGAGTTTAATTATGGAACTAATGTATAGTACAATTTATGTTTACACTATTAAACTTTAAACGTTTTTGTAATTGAATAATATTGGCCGATTTCATGTACTGTTTATTGAAATATATTCTCCTTGCAGTGAAATATGTTGTAAAAGCATTTATGGCAATTAAAGATTCTCTCGTGTTGTGTGAGATTATATCTTGTTCAGTGTCTCTTTTTTAGTCTCTTTTATTTTTCTGACTAGTCACCTCACATACTTGTATAAAGATTTTATGGTCTTTAATTATTATGAGTTCTTTTTATCTCATCACTTGTAAGAACTTCTATGATCTCTTCACTTGTAAGAACTTCTATGGTCTCTTCACTTGTAAGAAATTCTATGGTCTCTTCACTTGGAAGAAATTCTATGGTCTCTTCACTTGTAAGAAATTCTATGGTCTCTTCACTTGTAAGAAATTCTGCGGTCTCTTCACTTGTTAGTATTTCTATGGTCTCTTCACTTGTTAGGAGTTCTGTGGTCTCTTCACTTATTATAAATTAGGTGACCTCTTCACTTATAAGAAATTCTATGGTCTCTTCACTTGTAAGAACTTCTATGGTCTCTTCACTTGTAAGAAATTCTATGGTCTCTTCACTTGGAAGAAATTCTATGGTCTCTTCACTTGTAAGAAATTCTATGGTCTCTTCACTTGTAAGAAATTCTGCGGTCTCTTCACTTGTTAGTATTTCTATGGTCTCTTCACTTGTTAAGAGTTCTGTGGTCTCTTCACTTATTATAAATTATGTGACCTCTTCACTTATAAGAAATTCTATGGTCTCTTCACTTGTAAGAACTTCTATGGTCTCTTCACTTGTAAGAAATTCTATGGTCTCTTCACTTGGAAGAAATTCTATGGTCTCTTCACTTGTAAGAAATTCTATGGTCTCTTCACTTGTAAGAACTTGTATGGTCTCTTCACTTATAGGAAATTCTGCGGTCTCTTCAATTGTAAGAAATTTTGTGCTCTCTTCACTTATAATGAATTAGGTAATCTCTTAAGAATTCACTTATAATGAATTAGGTAATCTCTTAAGAATTCACTTATAATAAATTAGGTGATCGCTTCGCTTATAGAAATTCTTTGGTCTCCTCACTTGTTGCGAGTTCTATTGCGTTCTCACTTGATACAAGGTCTAAACCGATAGACCATTACCCATCTATCGGCTCAGTGAATGGCCTCCACACTCGAGTCTCTCGACACATTTACTGTGTGATTGATGCGCAATGGAGAGACAGGGTCCACTAAATAGAACCTGTGAATGGAACTCTTGTGGCAGACGAAAGTACTCTGATGAACTGGAGAGGTGCTCATCAAATGAGAGTTTTATGATGTAAATGATTGGCTCTTGAGTAAATCCAAATCGAGACAGTCCATAGGAATAGTGTCAAATTTATGTTAACATGGATTAGATATTAAAAGTGGTGTAGATTGAGATTTTCATAGGTTTATTTTCTGAGAGTATTTATATAAACTCTATTGTTCGTAGCTTGATAGACTCTAGAATATGAACTCAATCCGGATGGATAAATTTTCTCTGCTGAGCTGTGAATATAGTCCCCTATAATCGAGCAAATAATGTTTAAGTGGTCATACGCGATCAGTTTTTACATAAAATTTATCTGTACAGATATCTGATCAGAAATCTCAACAGGTTAATTTGATCATGAGTGGGCTCGTCAATATTGAAAACTGACGAGAGAACTGATGACCTACTTCCCTCACACTCCTCAAATTTATCTTAACATAGTTATCTCTTCAATTTCAGACATCTGTTCACATAAATTTCAATTCAGATTTCAAATTGTTTGCGAATCTTTGAAATGGGTTTGATTTTAGCCATATTACTACATTCATGTACTTAGATTGTTAAAATAGTGTTATTTTAAAAACAATGTTATTTTGTATTTTATTGGCTGATGCATGTTTGTATATTGTATAATGAGTGTGTTAAAATCTGCTAACAATCGCATATTCGTCATTCATTGATTTATTGATTGATCGACTGATACTGACAGAGCACACTGGAGGCGTTATTCATTGATTTATTGATTGATCGACTGATACTGTCAGAGCACATTGGAGGCGTTATTCGTTGATTTATTGATTGATTGACTGATACTGTCAGAGCACACTGGAGACTCTGATTCAGTTCCAGACAGAGGTGGATACGAGGGTGTCACGGCACGGAAGCGGTTCTCGACTGCTCCACAGATACCTGGCTCTGTGGGAGGATTGTCTGGAGACGTTTAGACCTACAGCACGCAGGGCCGTTCTACAGTGCCTCACTGGCGAGAGGGTCCGTCTCTGCGTTGATTCAGTAGCATTAGATAGTGATATATCATTATCATCATCTTTCCTTGAATCCCAGTTTAACTAGTTTTTATGTCCCCTTCTATGACACGTGCATATTTACACGGTTGGTCTATTCTTGAAACTACTCAGACACAACACCGGTATCACATTGACGGTGCTTATTAATTTTCTGCTTTAAGTCTGTTTTGTTTTCAACCAATAATTAAGCATTAATATGTAGCAAAACTACAAAAAATCAATTTTTTAATCATGGATAAAAGTTATTACATGTATGCCTACTTGTGGCTTAAACTCAGTAAAGCCTTGCTGAGTGGTAAACAACTGTATGTTTCAGGTAAGGACGGGTGGGGTTCATATTTTCACAGAGCCGACCAGGATGTAAAATTATGTACTTTGACTTTGAAATTCGGGCGACCCAATTACGTGATTATGACAGGATTAATTAAACGTCCAAAGAATAGATTTAGCCATGTTTTGGAATGTAATTGATTGATTTAATTAATTGATTTATTAAAGAATTGTTATATTTACAGATGAGCTGTGCACATGTTATGAACTCTACGGAGAGACTTCATTTTATATCTGATCTCAAGCAACATCTTATTTCACGTTCTTCATTGGCTGCCGCTGACGTCAGAGTATTTCTAGACACGTTGAGCCAGTGGCAGAGTGACAACTGCTCAGGTATCGGTGAGTTATTAGATGTTTGAAGCCCGAGTTTAAGTTAATTTTAATCCTTAGCAGAAAGAGATTTCATCTTTCAGAAACCTAATAGAAATTTCCTTTATGAATTGCTGATTGTATAGTTTTAATATTTCAATAATACATACTCACAAAATAATATTCAAGATTTCGATAATAGACATACGCACAAATGCATATTGTGTGGAGAACGTGCCAGGTCGTCAAAGAAGATGCATAATATCCTATCTAGTTGATCGATTAGAAATTGGTAATGTATCTAAGCACATCTGTAATTTGTGCATTGTTTTGATGCGCTATTTCTTCTGTTATTTACCAGTTTTCAAATAGTTAATATTCATTGTACTTTTAAATGAGTATAATGATGGGTTTAAATATGAATATTTTGTTGTATGTTGATAGGGAGTCCATTGCAGCTTCGCAGTCTGTATGTGAGGAGTGGTTGCGGTACCTCGTGTGGTCGCCTCGTCAAGGCTATCATGGTATAATATCCAAATTATCGTAATTATATTTACTAGTACAATTTGATAAATGTATTAAGAAATAGGAAGAAGAGTTGGATAGGATACATCCTAATGGAGAAGGTCTATGATTAGAGGTCATAGAAGGTAGAATGAAAGGAAAGACAGGCAAGGGCAGGCCGAGATTAGGTATGTTAGATGATTTAAAGACCCACTCATATGTGGAAATGAAGAGGAAGGCGGAAGACAGAGAAGAGTGGAGGCGTTATATACCAAGGACCTGCCAGTAGGCTGTGCACTAAGAGAGAGAGAAAGAGAGTGAGTACAATTTTTCAAATAATTTCTGATCTTAATTTTCTCGTTGATATGCTGCTAAATATAACAACGGCTCGTGGCCTGGTCTCTTGTAGGGCTTGAATGATAGAAAAGTGAAAAACGAACGCTTTAATAAAATATATCAAGTTAAGATCTTTAAATTAAATCATCTATTCTTTTGCTGGCAATTGTGATCATGTGATCATTATGTCCTCATGGCCTGTTGAAAATATATTAAAATTTGTGAAGAAATTTGCGAATTACTTTTTATAGCAATGTATACACTTATTGACGCTTGGAAAGAAATTTATTCTTAAGCAATGAACTGGACTCTTTATTATTATATAATCTATAGTCCTATATAGTTGTTTCTAGTTATCTGTTGTCTATTTGAAATTACTGTCGGTACCTGTCATAATTAATTAATTAATTATGTTATTTATCAGCACTCCATTTATAGTTAACGCCTTTATTGTCTTTAATCAACGCTCAATTAATTGAGCTTTTCATCAATCAATTATTTGAAAACTATACAGTTACAAATTAATATTCCATTACAATTTGTCAATAATTAATTAATCTTGTTTTATTAGTAACCAGTAATTTAGCCAATATGTGCAACAAATAAGTTTTTTAAATATAAAGTTATATTCTTTATGTTCCCTGTGTAGTGCTCGGGTGTGATTGGACCACTGCGGAATAGGGAAACCGCAAACAATCTGCTGCGTGTATGTAAGAGGCGACTAAGGCAGCAGCTGAGGATGGCGAGAGGGGACCCACCTCACCATGAAATATTTTCCCCCAGGATTAAATGGTAATTAATCCATCTAACTGAGGAAGACAACGGGAAACCACCTCAGAAGCCATACCTTTTCCAAGCTATAGGCTACATAAGGTATGTATAAGGCATAGACTTTGTGAAGGGATAAACTTGTTGATCTCAAGAGTGCTCTTGTGGAGCGAGAAAGCGGACTTTGAGTATGAATATGTACCTTGAACCTGCCACTTGGTAGTGCACTGCAGAAGAAGATTCTTTATGTAATGTTCAGGACTTAGAGGCGTACCTGAGCACATAGGTCTCATAGATCTATGTGCTCAGGTACGTAGATAGATCTCAGGCAACATCTTATTTCACGTTCTTCATTGGCTGCCGCAGACGTCAGAGTGTTTCTACATACGTTAGGTCAATGTATTTATGTACTGTTCAGGACTTTGAGGCGTACCTGAGTACATACAGAGAAGAGAGACTGTTGAAGTCAGGTTATGAGTCACCTTTGAGATCTCCCATCCCAGTCAGGTCACAGAGATCTCACAGTGTGTCAGGTATGACTGACGATGGGAGGGTTACCATGTGCAAAACCTTGTTCGTTGACGACGGTGCAGTGACTCGAAAATATAAGACTTCTGCGTACATAGAAAGGTGTGAACAATATAAATATAAAACTTCTGCTTACATAAAAAGATGTTATAAATGTTAAACATGCTTACATGAAAAGGTGTGGTATAAATTTAAAAACTTCTGCTTGCACGGAAAGTTTTGGTAAAATTTAAAACTTCTGCTTACATAGAAAAGTATGTCACTTCTGCTGACAAAGAAAGGTATGTTATAGATATAAAACTTCTGCTTACACAGAAAGGCATGTTATAAATATAAGAATTCCGCTGACTTACAATGGTGGGTATAAATCTCAAACTTCTGCTTACATGGAACCATGTGTATACATGTAAATATAAAATTTGTGCTTGCTTTGGAAGGTGTGATATAAAATTAAAAGTTGTGCTTATATAGAAAGGTGTGTTGTAAGTTTGTTGCGTAGATTAGGTATCACTGTAGAAATTAATTTGTGGAATTTTTGACAATATACAAAATTTTTGAAAATATACGTCGGATAACTTTCAACTTAACGATTAAGCAGAAAAACAAATCCAATCATAGATGAACTTAGTTATTAATTGTCAAAAATTCCACAAATTAATTTCTACAGTGATACCTAATCTACGCAACAAACTTACAACACACCTTTCTATATAAGCAAAACTTTTAATTTTATATCACACCTTCCAAAGCAAGCACAAATTTAATATTTACATGTATAACAATTTCTATAGAATTTTATGAATCTACAATTTCTAAAATGTCTCTTTCAAAAATATTGTTTAGTTAGTTACTTGATATGTTACACCAATATTCTCATAGTATAGGCGTATTATAGGCGGTTCGGTTATTCAGAGGGTATAACATAGCCTGGATTATGCGTTAGCTCCCTTATATTATTCTTACACACCCCTCTGTCTCTTTTTTTTTTTTTTTTCTCTCTCTCTCTCTCTCTCTGTCATTCTCTTACACACATTTTCTCTCTCGCACTTTACTGTTCTGTCCAGATGCAAGTCTAAAATCATTATACTTGAGATTGTTGTATAGCTTATATAAGTTTACACGTCGTTTTATTCTGTTCTGATGTTGAGAATCTCTCTCGCCTCAACATCGCTGCTATATTTGTCAGCAGGGTGGCCGAGGAGTCGAACCTCAGGCTGATGTCTATCGCTGAGTGCAGAGGTCGATCTAATCAACCTACCGACAGACAGAACATTTCTGTAAGCATCTTTCAAACGGATACGACCGGCGTTCAGAATCTCTCGGACTTGTCGAACAGGACTCTCACTGCTTCCTGTGTTTCTTCCTGTCAGAACGATCGATCCGCTGAGACATTTGTAACCCGTTGTGACTGTTCTCCGAGTACAGTGCAGCCCCGGGTCTCTACCAATGTAACATCTACCAAGAACATCTTGCAGTTAAATAGAAGTTATGAATCAGAAACCTGTTCCAAGGCGATGGTTGAGGAACGTGTGACAGAAATGAAAATCTCAAATGCGTCGTTTACATCGTCCTCTGTCTCCATTGATTCTTATTGTACTGCGGCAGCTGATAGCTGTACTGTAGCAGCTGATAGCTGTACTGTAGCAGCTGATAGCTGTACTGTAGCAGGTGATAGCTGTACTGCAGCAGCTGATGAGGTTACCCTTGATACTGAATCGTTGAATAATTTTAGTAGGAACGTTTTGCGCGACGACGTTAATAGCGAAGTGCACTGGAATGGTTTAAGCACTCGTGCTAGAGATAATGTTATGAAATCATCCTGTGCAGATGTAAGAGGAACATCGGAACTAAAGGCTTCGCAACAGGATTATTTGCAGAGTGGAAGTAAAGTGTTGGAATTCAAAAACAGTTCTAGTCACCCCTCTGAGAGTCTTAGAGGAGGCGCTGTAACCAAGGCTGGAGGCACTGTCGTCAATGCGTCAAAAATGAATGGTAAGGATTTGATTTGTGCTGATAATTTGGTGCTGGTTTCTGTAAAGGATCCTACAAATGGTGTAGTCCATTCGGCGCATGAAGCCAAGGCCAAGGGCTGGTTGGACGGAGAGAAGGGATTGGTTAAATATCGTGGCATGGATGAGTCAGTTAGTGTCACGGAAGCTGTCGATCGTGAATTGTTAACCGTCCACACCATTTGTAGACATTTTCCAAACTCGGGGTCGCATAATGAACAAACAGTAAATGGTAGCTCAAACCCTGGTCAAGCATCCCTGAATGTTGGCTCAGTGATAAATAGAAATGATTTTGCGAGAGTTGGAGGATATCTTAAGGTAGAGGTTGAAGTTAAGCCCTTGCCAGAATCCAAAATGATAGATCGCGTGCAGCAGAGTATGCTTAGACCAACGAGAAAACAAAAACAACTAAACGTCTGCCAGGAGTTGTTGAATGAACAACAGTGGACCGCCGCGTCTGTGAGAGAAAGGATTAAAAGAGTTGAAATCATTCAACACAACACACATAATCTTTATGCTGACAGCCTAAATTCATTCGAAAACGACGAGAATCTCAGCATTTCTAACGATAGTAACACTGCGGAGGAAAGGACAGAACTGACACCGCGAAGAAAGAGTGCGTCTACTAAGATCGGTAAGATAATATCCAGTTATGAAGAATCGAAGAAAATCAGCGATCCTTCTGATATGAATGAACTGTTGCAGAAGATCGTCTGCGAGACGTTGGACATGTGTGAGGAGAGTACGAAAAGTAGTGCCGAATATTCTGCTAATCCGAGTGTTAATGGGAAAGAACTTATTGCTCTCAATTCTAATATGGGTGTAAAGGAGAAAGGTATTATTGCCCATAGTTCTGGTAATATCGGTGTAAATGAGAAAGAAATTATTGTCCACAGTTCTGGTAATATCGGTGTAAATGAAAAAGGAATTACTGCCCACCGCTCTGCTAATATTGGTGTAAACGGGAAAGGATTTCAACTTCAGAGCAAGGACGATGACAAAGCTACACTGACCAACGGCTGTAGTGTAGCTTCTACGTCTAAGTCCATACCTGGATCTGAACGTTGCAACAATGTGGACAGTTGTGCTCTTATTGCAGACAACTTCAGAGTCGATAGTTTGGAATTGGACGACGATGACGCAAAGGCTAGCCTGGATTGTGATGTGTGTGTAGATATTAATTATAAGATGTTGAAGCAGTGCAAAGCTAGCGATGCTGTAAAGACAAGCGAGATAGGTGACATCTACGATATTTCCATTGACATCTCTAACGATTCTTCTAATAAAAAGAATAATTTAAATCTAAAAGCTGGAAAAGATAGTATTCAGTCTGTGGAAGCTTTCTCCAAAATGTCTGATGTTAATAATTTCGCAGTTCATAATACTGTTGCTGCTGCTAGTGATCCATCACCGAATATGTTGTCTGGCCCAGAATGTAACAAACTCTCAAAACTGGAAGACAAAGATTCCACCAGAGAATCTCTTCTTGAACTTTTGTCGGCACACATGGATACGAGCTTACCTCTCTATGAGACCAACGACAGTTTTCAGATAACCGTCAAGGATGCGCTGATGAATGGTGCTCTCAATCTTTCTGACTTCACTTTTCAAAAGGCTCCTTCTGGCGAGAAAAAGCTGGTTTCACAGGCTGCTCGAGACGGTGATATAAATCGAGAAACTGCTCGAGAAATAATTCAGGCTATGACAAATTGCTCAGTAGGTGGCTTGATGACTCTGTCTGGGATATTTCCTTCTTTAACTGTGTCCGAGAAAGAAATTCTTATGAATAGATCTGTTCCCATTACACTACGTGATGCTGTGAAGAAGAGATTGGTCGATCCTCGCACTGTGTTTCTTTTAGACTGCAGAGCGAGTCAGCATTCTCTTAAATCAGTGGAGAAAAATTGCAAAGATGAAGCTTCCAGTAATGCTGAACTTAGTAGGAATACTTTAGAGAATGTTTCAGGAATCTGTACCTCTAGAACTCTAATAGAACGCTGTGAAAAAGATTCATGCGGGAAATTTACTGTATCGAATGCATTGGACAGGTCGCATGATGTTGTTAATAACCTCGGCGATCCTGTAATTATTCCTCTTGATGCTGCCATTCGACGTGGAATTGTAGATATTGAGACGGGCTGTTACGTTGATCCAACAACTGGAAAGGCATCAGATCTGAATGACGCAGTGGCTAGTGGATTAATTAGAACCATGTTTAGTATTGATGATTTTGACCTAGTTGAATGTCCATTGGGAGACGACTTGCTGCAGAAAGATGAACCCGTTGAAACTCTGAATTCTGCAATTGATAGTGAAGTGGGTAAACAGTTGCAGAAAGATGCGTCAGCCTTCATTGGGATGCCTGGGTTAGAGCCAAATTGTACAGACTTACATATTGAACCAACGAACGAAGACGGTTCTAAGAATTCTAGTGGGGTATTGGCAGAAAATTTAAATTCTGAAGATGAGAATGGTGTTAGAGATACTGTTGCAGTTGGATATGATATGCTGAAGAAAAACTCTTCTGCAGTAATTGATTCCAAAATGAAATCTAAGGATCGACCAAACGATCAGTTTGATAGCACTGAAAAATTGAACCAAGAGTGCTCAGGTAATTTATCATTTGAAAAATCGATTCCTGGTAAGGATTACAAGAAGCCAAATAAAACTAAATTGGAAGAACGTTTCATAAATAATTTAATTGAAAAGAATTTGGATGAGGAAACAAAACACCAACATCGCAATGAGGGCCCGATGCAGCAGCTTCGGATGACTGGTCATGCTGATATAGCTTCAATAAAACATGCTGACGTACATGATGATGATATATCATCTAAAGAAGTTACACTGAATGCTGTAAACGACGCTAAGGTTAATGAACATTTGACAGATAATATATTTGAAAAGGGATTAGTCAGCAAAATGAAGAGCATGTATCAGAATACCGATGCCTTAAATCAGCTCAATAAGAAAACTCAGGAAACTCTGCCGTGTAAAGAGCAAAAGGTGAACTTGAAAGAGTCATACCCCACCGAACTACGAAATTTTGTACCAAAGCGAGGCGATGTTAATGTTTTAGATAGACCCAGTGACTTGCTACTCGATACCACAGTAGAGAGAGACAGTGGCATGCTACCTGATGCCACAGTAGAGAGACACAGTGGCATGCTGCCGGATGCCACAGTAGAGAGAGACAATGGCATGCTGCCTGATGCCACAGTAGAGAGAGACAGTGGCATGCTGCCTGATGCCACAGTAGAAAGAGACAGGGGCATGCTACACGATGTCACAGCATTTGATCTTTCTTCAGATGACTCTGTGGTAGAGAAGCAAAATTGTTCAGATTCAGAGCTGCTCAAAAGATTTGACTGCGCGACATCAGAGAGGAATCTCAGCTTAAAGAAGAATGGTTGTGAGAAATATGACGAACTAGTTGATGAAGGTATTCAATCGGCGGATTCAGCAGCCACCCTTGAAGGTCGTACTGCTGATAGCTTTGCTGGGACTGCAGAATCAGTGATTGCAGCTGTGCCTGCTGATGACGTAGCCGATGGTCTTCAGCCTCTGGAGGCTGTAGAGAATGGTGAGGGGTTAGTTAAAAACTGCTATTCTATTACCAATACTGACCGCGACATCAAAGCAGCTGATGTACGAAACACTAGTCAAGATGCTTCGTCAGTTGAAGTAAACGTCGAAGAGCGGAAGAGTATTAGCAATGGTAATGATCTTAAAGAAAACACCGGTGCAGAGTTTGCGCATGATACCAGGAAAAGTGATGGAACAGAAGTGGGTGAAGCAAGTGTTGAGGAACTATCGATTGCTGGTAATTCAATTACTGGAGATAATTCTGCCGTAAGTCAATTAGAAAGCGGTTGTGATGTTATATATGATTTAGAAAAATCTTCTATGCGGATTTCTGAAACCGTCATGCAAGATAAAGTTGAGCTGCTTCAGAGCAATGTTGATGGTAGATTTGATCAGGCAGAAAATAAAAGTAACGGGATGATTCGAGATGAAATTGTCGGTAGTAACTTAGTTGAAGCTGAAGATATTAACGAGGAATTTATGCTTGAGACCTCTTCTGAAACAGCTGCTGAGGAAGTCTTGCTGTGGCAGACCAAATCTGAAGAACTTCTGCTGAAGCTGAAATCGAACCTCAACGACATTCAGTCATCCGTAGATGACGTCCAGTCTGGAAAAATTGAGAGCATGTTGGATTTGGAACAAAGAAAAAATAGGCTGAAGGTTAGTGGTGTAGATCTTTCTGGGTTCAAATATAGTTTTGTATAAAAAATATGTCTCTCAGAGATCTTTGTGTTTGATATCTTAGTTTGTTTATCAAGTTTAGTAAACACGATACTTTTGCAATCTGTTATCTTAAATATCTATAGGAATTTATGCTTTAGATTTTTTTATAGTAAAATGGTTTTGATTATTTCTCTTAAATATTTTTCGAATCTAGTGAAATATTTCGCTTTACGTTGAGTAAAACGTGCTTGAAATACCAGCGTCTGAAGTGAATTTTTTTGATATTTTGTACATTATGATTGAATTGAGTAAATATAATAGAGAGCTATATTAGCTTTTGCATATTGAGTTTGGTTCACTGAGTAATAGTTCAGTGAGGAATTCACTGGTTCACTCAGTAAACCAGTGAACTGAGTTCACTGGTTCACTGCGCCAACTGTACACTGCTCGTGTCGTAAGAGGTGACTTTTGCAGAACTGAGGAAGGCAGAGTGAAATCACGTCAGACGCTATATATGTTCCTAATCTATAATCTAAATTAAGGTTTGTCTAAGTCTAAGGCCATGTTTAACGTCAGATTCCCTGAGTAACATGTCAGTGACTGCAAGATTTGAACCTTTCACCTTCTGATCCACTGTCGAACAACTTGCCAGGAGCCCATAGCATTAAGTCATAGCCTTTTGTGAACAGAATAACTCATAAATCGAAAAATACTCTTTATGGAGCGTGAAAGCAGATTTTGAGTAGGGATATTTATCATGGACAGAACTGACAAAATCATAATGAAATATCGGACTATTGAAACCTTAGTTTTGCTAGTGAATGACGTGTTTTCATATTTCAAATGCCAATTGAACGTAATATTACTGTTACAGATACTACTGTACGTACTGTTTCAGTATTTAAATTGAGTGATATGAACCAAGAGTGCTTAATTTGTATCCTTCTAGGATATAAAGACCAGACTTGAGGAGCAGAAGGGACCCATAGAGAATATTGTTAAAGAAGAGGATTTGAGAACGAAATCGAATCTTACAGGAGAGCTCTCGGCTCAAGCAGTTTATGACACATGGCTGCATGTGAGTGTATCTCTGGTTGTCTCAGATTGCAGTGGTTAATTAAAAACTTTCATGAGTTTGAAAACCTTTTGTGTTTTTACTGACTGTCGTTCACTGACAGCATGGGCGCGATATCGTATGCGTCTAGAAGTGTCTTGTATAAATTTGTTGTGTTCAGTATTTCTAGCGGAATTTTATTTAATAAAATTTTGTCCGAAATATTTAAACTGATTAAAATGAAAATGTACCAGGTGATGTCTTTGAAATTTAAGCATAAGATTTCTTTTGCAGATACTGATGTACTGTCTTCATCATCATCATATTTCCTTAAGTCCCAGTTTAACAATGGTCGGGATACGAATAGACCTCCTCCAATCCTCTCTGTCCCCCACTATATCATCAGTCAATCCCCATTTTTCGTGTCCTGCTTTATACCGCATCCCACGTCAATTGTGGTCTACCTCTCTATAGCTTAACAACCAGATCTTCCCTCCAAACTCTCTTTAATACATCCTCGTCTGTCTTTCTCACTATATGCTCATACCATCAATTTGATATAGTTTCTTAAATTTTTTAAATTGCACACACTCTTGTAAATTGAAAGTAAATGAAGATATATATATATTTTATATAAATATGTTTTTCACTATTCAGTTTGAATAGTGAAAAAGTCTGCTTAAGTTTTTCGATTATTACCTAATACATACCTTACCCAATCTATTAAGTGTTGCGGCTTACCTATGGTTTTTATAAAAATTTGATTGACAGTTTTTTGACACTGTCTGCCGTTGATTGACAGCTGGACGAAGATGTGACAGATCACGTTGATAGGATGACGTCTTTGATTGACTCCTATGCGTTTTCTAAGAATTTGATTGACAGCTTTATGACACTGTTTGCTATTTATTGACAGCTGGACGAACATGTGACAGATCACATGGATAGGCTGACGTCATTGATTGACTCCGCCTCCCTGTTGAACACTCAGCTTGATGAACTGCAGCCTGTGATGAGAGACTGTACAGAAAAGTCGAACCAGTTAAATCTCTCATCAATTCTCGATGTTGAATCTTGCTCAGTTTTGTTGCAATCTCTAAAGGTAAATAACAGCATGTCGTGCTATTCCAAATATAGCTGCAAATAGAACTGGATTATCGAATTATTGATGACATTCATGTACACTGGGCATAATATAGAAAATAATATTTAAGTTATATTATTAATTATAAATTGTTACCCGTGTTTGGTCTGTTTCTACCGAATAGACAAACCTTGCTCTGTACGTGTCTTAAAAGGCGTATAAGCACTAAAATCAAAACCAACGTCAGAAAGGACATTCGATTAGTGAGCGCCTAGGCCCCAAAACTTGCTGAACAATTTTATTCACAGACGGTGTAATGCCTTACTTAATAAGTTATGAGTTTTTTCCTAACAGCACAAAACTGTTAGCAGTCGTTTTACCTAAAACGCTACTGGTTCTGTTTATTGCAGTCAAGGGCATTAAACTATTAAACTATTAAATATTAATGCTCATCGAAATACTGCCATTTGAGGAAGAGTTTTATTTTGATATAATGTCTCAATAATCGAATGTCTCAATAGAGTAGAGGTAACGTCATGAAGTTTTAAATGACAGTTCCTGAGCTGAATTGAACCCTCGTGGATTCGAATCCCGGCCGCGTTGATCTGAGAGTAAAATCTCGGACATTCACTGGACTGGTTATACGGAAAATGGTCTAAATTGCCTAACGGATTTAACATGTGGTTTAAAAATGATAGATATCAACATAGTTGATCATTTCACTATAATGCGTGTTTACTTTTTATTCGTTGTTTGTGTTTCCAGAATTTGAGAGACGCTGTGGAGACGCAGAAACCACTAGTATACAGTATGATGACCTGTCACGATGAGATTTCGTTGAAGGCAAAGGTAAACTATGTTCCCAAGTGTGAAAGTAGCGTTTCGATGACAACTGAAGTTGTTTAATATTCTCATTTTTGTGTAAGTTAGGCCTAATTGTTTTTGCAGATTATAAATATTCTTACGGAAGGCAAGCGCCATATTGATTAATTGGTTGTTATATGTATAAGCTATATATGTTTTTATTGTGATGTTATGTATATATTTATTGGTAATTGCCACTTTGTTCAAAAACATTCCACAAATGCAGAACACAGTTGTTATAATTGTTCTCAGTCTAAAGGAGGCTGTACAATAGTTTGACAACTGAGTTTATTGATAAACATTAGCGAAATTATAATTGTTATCAATTCAAAGCATTTAGAGTGATTGCTTTATCCTTTACCCGCAAATGAAAAGTTTTAGATTTTTTAAAGCCTTCGCTTATAGTTTCTCTGGGCTTTGAACACACAAATGAGTGACGGAAAATGAGAGAGGAAAGTGGCTAACTAAAATTTAAATCAATAAAATTGTGTAAATATGGTGCTTTTCAATTTTATATTTTTTGTACTATGCGACATTGACTAGATTTTCTTATTAAATTGTTATTGTACGTGAACAATGTTTGAACGTAGGAGTTGTGCAGTGACGATGGACGCGATCTTTCCTGTGAGAGTTTCTGCGAAATCCCTTCAGAGATCGAATCAAGATTCTCAGATATCATGACGGAATTTGAGGAGCTCGCTGTAAATCTCCCGTCAACAGTTCAGCAGCTGGAGTCAGCCACTGAAGAATGGCAGAAATTTAATAGTAAAGAAGCCGAAGTTAAGCTGAAACTTCGTGATCTCTCCGAAGCTTTCGTTTCTCTGTCAAATGATGCGCCTAATGCTGAAAGCTCATCTTGTGCATCGCTAGAAACTGCTATTAAGAATATGAACAGTCTGAAAGATGACATGCGCCACCTGGCGACAGAAGTGTTTGGCAGGTTACAGAGGGTTGGGTGTACAGAGCTGGCGGAAAGGATTGTTCAGGAGGCCGAGAGGTTGTGCATGGAGTGTGATGACGTGGGCGACAGGCTGAAACAGACCGTTGAGGAGAGGAAAGCCACGTCTGGTGAGATCCACGATGTGGACGGGTTTTTGGATAGATGTGAGATCATCGTGGACGAGGCGATCAGTCTGGACTTCTCGTGCCTTCAACGACAGGTTAAATTTTGAGTTGATTGAGACGATTTAACGTCCGGTTCTTCGAAAGCGATGTCAGGGACAATCATTGATCAATCTAATATCAGTACAGTTAAAGATCTCTACTGTTGTGCTGGTTTTTCCCAGATGTTTATGTGATACTGGATTTTTTGTAAGATTTTGAAATAATGTCAATTTAGTGGAAGTCTGCGATTCTTACTGACTGTGAATGTCGTTAGTTAAACCTTACTATGCTTTTTAGTTTTTATTATATAGTTCAGTATATCTATGTTTAAGGTATAGTGATGTAACTTAGACCTTGTCTGCATGGATAAGATATTATTTGTTCTATTCGTCGTATATTTAGAATGCCTAAATCGCTATTAAAAATAAATCGCTTATTCTAATATTTATAACATAAGGGCGTGTATTCAAATAAAGATGTACAGTCTATCCAGTTCTTAATTGAAATATGAATTTCGATTTTAAATCATTGATTAATTATTTATTCTCGACCCTAGCTTAACTGAGATTGCAGGGAAGATGATGATGAAGAATAGCTATTTACTGCAGACATCAGAAGTGCTGGAAGCAAGAGAGGAAGCTCAGAGACGTCGAGCCAGACTTCAAGAGCTGATGTCTGCCAGAAGGACTGAACCAGCAGCCGCTTCCGAAGCCGCTTCTGCAAGAACTGACGATCAGAATACAAAAAGTCTTCCAGCAGGCAGTGCCAGTTTCCTGGACTTGATGTCCAGACTGGATAGTCTGGAGGGTAAGCTGGATGAGAAGAAAGGGAAGCTGGTGGATCTATCCGAAGGCCTGGAAAGGATTAACGGAGTGGTGACGTCACTGGACGACTGGTATAAGGGTATGGTGGAAAGTCTGGCGGAGGAAAATGAGAATGGAAACAATGCTGTGGTGCTGGAGAGCGGTGCCACTGCAGTGGAAATAGAAAACCTCATGAAACTCTGCAAGGAAGTGGCTGATAAGAGAACGGATCTGGAAACCCTGCAGAAGGATATGAATTCATTTATTGATGGTATCGCTGTGGAGGTCAAGGATAAGACTCAGTGGAAGAATGGCATCGTCAATGTACATACGAGGTGGGTGTCTCTGTCTCAGTATTAAAACCTAATATAAATAATAGTCATCATCATCATCATCATAATCATCATCATCATCATTTTCCCTTGAATCCCAGTATTTACTAGGAAAGGGATATGAACAGTTCTCAACTCTTGGCTGTCAAATACCAAAATCTCTCCTATTCGCCTTAGAAAACTATGTAGCAATTTCTGAAGCTTAGGGGCTCACCAACCGAATACTCTTTCTGACGTTAGTTTAGATCTTAGTACCTCAGTCGCCTTCTACGGCATGTGCAGTCACCGATTGATCTATTCTTCAAATAACCCGAACGCAACACGTTGAATAAACCGGACGCAACGCTTTTGGGAAATATTACAGATACTAATAATATAATAAGATTATAAAAAATATAAAATTATAAAATTATAAAATTTATAAATATAGATAGTAATAATATAAATATTATTACAGATACTAATATTCATATTATTAACAGAAGTTAAATTGTTACTAAATGGACACATTGCAGGTACCACGACCTGACGGACATGGTAGGCAGTAGAGCTGGCACGGTGGCTGGTCGACAGTTGGATGAGGTGGGACATGTCATCTCTGACCTAGAGGAGGAACTCAGCGACGAGCAGCAAGAGGTCATGTTCGACAGCTCTGACAGTGAGGACCTTGACTCCCTCAACCTTCGTCTGGCTGACGTCAAGTCATTCAATACCAGGATTGTAGAGAGGTGGGTTGAGAGTTTTTTTAGGTCAATACCAGGCTTGTGGAGAGGTGGGTTGAGCGTTATTGTAGGTCTATACCAGGCTTGTAGAGAGGTGGGTTGAGCGTTATTGTAGGTCTATACCAAGCTTGTAGAGAGGTGGGTTGAGCGTTATTGTAGGTCTATACCAGGCTTGTAGAGAGGTGGGTTGAGAGTTATTGTAGGTCTATACCAGGCTTGTAGAGAGGTGTGTCAGAGTTATTGT
This sequence comes from Enchytraeus crypticus, assembly GCA_905160935.1. NCBI lineage: Eukaryota > Metazoa > Annelida > Clitellata > Enchytraeida > Enchytraeidae > Enchytraeus > Enchytraeus crypticus. Next base: position 415,763 of record CAJHZI010000284.1, on the reverse strand, counting down.
AGGTCTATACCAGGCTTGTAGAGAGGTGTGTCAGAGTTATTGTAGGTCTGTATCAGGCTTGTAGAGAGATGTGTTGAGCGTTATTGTAGGTCTACCTTGCAAGCTTTTTAATACGACCATATTTATTCGCTTTCATCACTTAATTTCATTTTGAATATAATTTTATATTTTAGATTAATTAGCAGATCCAATATATTGGAGGAATAGTAATGCTGTTGCAAAGCCTCCGTTTCGATAAGTTTGGCAGTTTAGAATGATATATCATCACGACATATGAAATATCAAATGATATGTCAAATAAGCAGTTAACGAGTTAGATACGTGTGTGATTAATTTTCATTGGATCTTTACAATAGACTTCTCTTTATACCGCAGATATTTAATGCATATTTAGTCTGGTTAACGTTTCCAGGCTGCGCTATTGAGATTAAAATGTAATGCATTCAAATATGTTCAATTTATTATAATAAATTACTGTAGCTTACTTTATCTATTTAATTATTAATATAATTTCGTTAATTTAAATTGTTAATGGATGTACTTCACAGATGCGATTGGGCGGGCGATGTAACAGAGTCGGTGGTGCAGTTGGTCAACTCTTCAGCCGTCATAGATTCGAATCTTCAGTGCAGACTGTTAGCACGTGCTTCTGAGCTCCGCGTTAGGTGCGATCAGCTGATAGGGACGAGTAAGAAGAGGTTTGTTCACATTGAGTTGTTGTTACAGAATGTCTTAATAGCGTAAGGGTAAAGTCATGAACTTTTAAATGACAGATCTTGTGGTGAATTGAACTCTCATGGGTTCGAATCCCAGCCACGCTGATATGAGAGTTAAAATCTCGGACATTCACTGGACTGGTTATGCAGAAAAATGGTCTAAATTGCGTTTACAACGGTTTAAACCTGCATGTGGCAAAATGATAGATATCAACATTGTTGATCAATTCACTGTAATGCGTGTATACTTTTTAAAATATTATTTGTATGACCGTTTAACGGTTTACTAGTCTTCATTACTTCCTGAACCTTTTTAATTAAGGTAAGAATTAGATATGCGTTGCTTAATTTAGTTGGTAGAATTATAGAGTGTTTAATTGATTGAGGACTGAAAGATTGAATAATTGATTGATCAACTTTCACTGATCTTATTTTGCAGGCTGGAAACACTCGAGTCTTTGCTGCCTCTGGTCGGTCAACTACTGAGCGATTGCTCTGAGCTGAGAGAGTGCCTGACAGAGCTCGAGCACATCGTGGACGGCTTGGATGTGCCTACTGATGGCAATGTGGAGTTGATCAGAGATGAACTGAGCACCGCTAAGGTTTGTAATAAACTAGGTATTCTGGTTAATTTTTGCAAACCCAATGAGGGCACTGCCAGTTAGGGCATTTCCATTGAGGGCATTGCCAGTGAGGGCATTGCCAGTGAGGGCATTGCCAATGAGGGCATACCCATTGAAGGTAAAGCCGATGAGGGCAAATAGTTATTCTAATAATTATCTCGTACATTCTCAAATATTGGCGTCTAATGCAGCCTTGTTCTCTTGCGGGTTTGTATCGCTTAAGCTCGTGTCAGATGAGTTCATAACTGTCTATGACTGATCATTTGTTAACTTGCTAGTTTGAGTGATTGATCGATTGATTTATTGATCGATTGAGTGATTGATCGATTGATTTATTGATCGATTGAGTGATTGATCGATTGATTTATTGATCGATTGATTTGTTGAGCGATTAATCGATTGATTTGTTGATCGATTGAATGATTGATCGATTGATTAATTTGATTGATCTATTGGTTGATTGCAGAGTGTTCAGGATCAGTTGGTGGATCAGAGGGATGTGGTGGACGACCTTGTGGACAGAGGTCAACAGTTGCTTGACCTCACGAGTCAGCAGGACGTCATGAAGGTCATCGAGTCCATCACTGACCTTTCCTCTAAATATGATGACCTGAGGTCAAAGGTCAAGGTCATTTTGGAGAAATTGCACGAAGCTCTCTATGCGTCGGCATCAAGTGTAAGTGAATGTGTTGTAGTTTCTCCTTTGATTTTGTCTTTATTATTACCGTTTGAATTAAGTATCGTTTATATTAATTTATAATTACCGTTTTGATTTGAATTTATACTCTTTAAATGAGATTCCTTAAAAGATCTGTAATTTTTCTGTAAATTCAATGGAAGCAATATTTGTTAACGGTATACGTGCAGGAAAATGAGTTGTAGCTTGAATGGTGTAAAATAGTAGTTGCTCTTGCATTGTTCTTCCTGGAATAGCGATACTTGGGTAGATTTACTGTAGTTACTGCAAATTAAAAGATTTACTGTAGTTACTGCAAATTAAAAGAAAGTCTTTGTCTTCAAGTCTTGCATACTGTGAACTGCTCATTTCTATCTATTTTTCATATATTGTATTTATTTTATATATATATATATATATTTGTTTTTCTTTCATATATTGTATTTATATATATATATATATATATATATATATATATATATATATATATATATATATATATATATATATATATATATATATATATGTTTTTCTTTCATATATTGTATTTATTATAATATGTTTTTCTCTTTTTTCTTGATTTTAGCGTCTCGAATGCCCTATCTGACGTTAGCATGGATCTTAGTGCTTTGGTCGCCTTCTACGACACGTGCAGTCACCGGTTGGTCAATTCATCAAATAACCGGGACACAACACGGGGAATATGTAACCAATACTATTAATAATTAAATAATAAATATTAAACTAATATTATTAATAGTGTATTTGTTATTTGCAGGCGGAAGAAGCTGCCGACAGTTGTCTGGATAAGTTCTATTCGCTCAGTGATCACATCGAGAGCCTGCAGCCTGTGTCCTGTAGTATGGAAACACTGCAGGAACAACTGGAGGAGAATCAATCAATCAATCAACAGCTGACTGACTGCGCGCAGTCGATAAAATCTCTGCGAGATATGGCGGCAAAGTTGAGAGAAAGTGAACCTGCAATAACGGTCTGTGATCTCTTTCGTATTTAACTGAATAGAAAGGCAAATAAATTGCAATCGAGAGCATGTTTCATAGATTGGTTTCGTTAGACTCCATAGATGGCATAATAAAAATAAAAATATTATGAATTAAGTAATAGATAATTGGCTCATAAAAATGTACTTACTAATAGATAATTAGCTCATAAAAATGTACTTACTTATAGATAATTAGCTCATAAAAATGTACTTACTAATAGATAATTAGCTCATAAAAATGTACTTACTTATAGATAATTAATGAACACGGGTCATATAAAATGGCCAGAATTTCCTTCCAGTTGTTCATGAAAAGCCATCAACGATGTTAGACTATTTCAAAAATATTTACATTTAAAACGTGATAACAGGTGCGGTTGCGATTAAATGGCCAATTTTAGATTTTAGTTATAATAAACAGGAGCTATTGGTTGAAAACAGGAGATATTAGCTGAAATAAACAGGAGCTATTAGCTGAAATAAACAGGAGCTATTAGCTGAAATAAACAGGAGCTATTAGCTGAAATAAGCAGGAGATATTAGCTGAAATAAACAGGAGATATTAGTTTAAATATACAGGAGCTGTTAGTTGAATTGTGGGCTGGACCGTCTCTGAAATCGCATTTGTGTACAGAAATAAACTCTAAGGCAATCTCTCTCTATTCAATTCTTTTTTTAAAATTTTTATCAACAAAAAATCTATAACGGCGTTTGCTTTAGTACTTATTGATTTTTATTTATTCTCGTAATTTGACGGCAGGGTAAGACAGGCGAGGAGGGAACAGCTACAAGTGATTCAGCAGATGTCAGCACATCTCTGGCTGATCTCTCGTGTAAGACAACTACAAGTGATTCAGTAGATGTCAGCACATCTCTGGCTGATCTTTCGTCTAAGATAGAAGATCTCGAGACTCTGTACTCACTAATGATCTCAGATCTGTCTCGAAGGTACAAAATTTTAATTAAAATTAAAATTTGTCATATTTAATTTCACATTTAGTTGAACGCTCGAACCCTTAATAACTATTGTCATAATCAATCAATAATCAATCTACCCTGACCATTTTTGATCCCCGGACTGGCTTTCGTTTAGGACCTTACTTCTCCTCAGCACATTTCTTTTGCAGATTGGTCTGGGTGAATTGATCTGTAGTGATGTGTGCTGTTGGGGACGTCCCTGACATCATCCCTGGATGAGGAAACGAACGTTAAATCTTTATTATTATTATTATTATTATTATTGTTTGGAAGTATAATGCTTTCCTCTGTATTTACCTCTCTCTCTCTCTCGCTCTCTCTCTCTCTCTCTCTTAGTCGGTTGTGTTTCAACTTGAGTTCCCTTTAGCAGCATTTATTGCTTTGATAAGTATTTCATTAATTGATTATTAATTGAGAGATTAATTCATTATTTATTTACTAATAGATTTATAATTTATTGATTGATTCTTTGATTGTTTGATTGATTAATTGAATGTGTGATTGATTGAGTATTAATCGATTGATTGATTGATTGATTCGTCGATTGATTGATTGATTCGTTGATCGATTGATTGATTCGTTGATCGATTGATTGATTGATTCGTTGATCGATTGATTGATTGATTCGTTGATCAATTGATTGATTGATTCGTTGATCGATTGATTGATTGATGTAAGATCTCAACGGCTAGAGGAAGCAGTGCGGCGCGCCACGGATTTTGAGACAGCTCTGGACACTGCCACTGCCACGCTGGTCGGGATTCAGGATTCTCTGAGCGGGATTGAACCTGGACTGGAGGAGTCAGATTGTCTGAATGTGGAGCACGCTAACGACTCGACTGACGTCATTCATCCAGAAGTGGAACAGCGAAGACAACTCCTGGTACTTTTACTACAAATTCCATTTTTGAGTAGTAAAATAATAAATTTTTTAAATATAAAAAAACTGTGACACTGGTGTACGTTCATATGTTATTCTAGAAGGTAAATCTTGAGAGTGAATATACGATTTCTGCAATCAGCCATTGTCGCCCCAAGTTGTTAGAAGTTCAGAACGATATTTGCAACATTTTTCTAAAACGAAATAATTCAGTATGCAGAATACTTGATTTAGATTTATACTGTATACACCTATTGTGTGTGATAATGTATCGTATTATTTTAAAGTAGCCTGAAAAATGTATAGTCTACTCTCTACATTATATGCTGTTGCGATTTGTTATGTTGGTGTTTTGAAACATTGAATTCTGAACATATATTAAGAAGTACCCTTGCTAACAATGAAGAACAAATGTAAACCATTACTATTACTATTGTAACTATTATTATGAACTCGCGCATTCTTCATCTACGTCAACTTTATTAAGATTATTTCTGGTTTAGGTTATGATGCAGGGTTTCATGGGATATGAGTTCCTTCTTGACATCTTCAGTGTTATCAGTGTTACTTTAACATATGAATCCACCTTGAGTGAGGAAACGGAAGTTAAACTTTTACTATTATTTTTATACCTTATACATTTTAAATCCCTTCTACCACAGGCCCTGAAGGAAGACGTAGGAAAGGCAGAGAAGCAGGTGGAAGAGGTCAAGGGCAAGGCCTCGATGTTGACCTTGGCCTGTGACCCACCGTCAACCGTAAGGGTCAAGAAGCAGGTGCATGACCTTGATGCACTGATGGACGAGGTTCAGGAAGAGACTACTCGACTGGATGAGTTCACTGAGAGGGCGGTCAACTGTGGAGAGACTTGTAGGCAGCTGTGTCAGGTTAATAGATATCAATTAGATAGTAATTTACCCTTGTTGTGTCCGGGCTGAAGAATAGACCAACCGTAGACTGCACATGTCGCAAAAGGCGACAAAGCACTAAGATCACAATCAACGTCAGAATCTAGTTTAACTGAGATTCAAAGGAAGACAAAGAAGAAGAAGAAGATGATGATGACGATAATGAATTAGATAGCAGTTAATTAATTAGTAAGCCGCGCAGATCTTTGCTGAAGGCTGTGTCTGGTTAATGGAATTAATATTAGTCTATCATATTATAATTTAATTAATATTAATACTATCAATTTATTAATCACTTGTAGTGAGATTTATAGGAAGCTGTGTCATAAGTTGTCATAAGATGTCGTAACTAATTAATTCATTTGTATTAATTCTATGATAATAGAATTAATACAAATGAATTAATTAATTAATCATTTGAGCATATACATGTAGATGTATATGTGATCTCTCGGAGTTTACTAAATCAATCAATAATTAATTATCAATCAATAAATAAATCAATTACCTGGATGAGATTAATAACCTGTCAACCATTTTGCTAAGCAACTAGTTTGAAATTAGTTATTTATTTGCTGTGAAATAAATAGTTATAAATATTGAAGCCTATTTTTCTAGGTGTATGAAATATATTGGTATGTATATTCATGTATGTTGGAGCTGGTGGATAGATAATGTACTTAACGTTTTGAAAATTAAAAATTAATTAATCGTTAATTTTAGTTAATTTTGTCAAACTTCATAATTATGGTGCTATGTATGTGTTCGATCCTCGTTAAGCGAAAGAATTGCGGAAAATCACGTAGAAAACGTTATCAACTGAATATTATGTAACCGAAAGCCTAGTGTTTAACTTAGCCAGTACTTTTTTAACTTTATGTTGACCAATGTTGTTTAATTTACACGCCTGAAAATTGCTTTGGATTATCCCAAGTGAGCAAAACAACATTTTAGATGAATCCTTACAAAATTTTAATTGGTAAAATTCCTTAATCGTTAACTATTACGTTAATCGTCAACTTTCTTACTCCTAATCTGAATGGATTCATGTATTATAGATATGTGATGTATGTATTTTCTAGACAATCGACAGTTGGTTGCCTCAGGCAGAAGAGAGGTTTATCAAGATGGCGCCTCTAGCGGCTGATCAGAGGAGCGTGAAGATACAAATAGAGGAGTTAAAGGTAGTTAGAGTTTAAGATCAATCAATCAATCCTTATATTCATCCATCTATCAGGTACTCAATCAATTTAGTAATCATTCATTCATCCGTCCATCCATCCATCATTCCATCCATCCATCCATCCATTCCTCCATCCATCAATCATTCAATCAAGCAGTCAATCAATAATTTATATCTAATTATAAACGATTATAAGACCAGCCATGGCCACATTTGATGTGGAAAGAAATCAGTCTAAACTAGTTTGAAATGTATAGGCCCTGTGGAATAAAAACTGAAGGTCTTACAGGCTGTAAATATTCTTAAATTATAGTAATAAACTTTATTGAGTTTCTTTTTTTTTGTTTCTTTTTTTGTACGTATAGTTACACATATGTCACACCGCGCGTGCTATATAGTTTCCTTTCTTATGGTTTTTGTTTTTGTTGTTTTCGTTATTTCCTCATTCCTATCAATTGCAACCGACGCGCATTTAAGAATAACCTTCCATCACCCTGGGATTTTTTTTTCAAAGCTGTCAACACTCGGTCTTTCAAGGTGGTCGCCCACAAGTACTAACCGTCGAGAAAAAACTAACCGGCGGAGACTTGTAATAGTGTTTTAAAGTGCACTCTGATGCACTAATGTTAACTTGCAATCTTTTTGTAACAAAAGACTAAAATTAAAACTTTAGCTTCTTTTGAGATGTTTTCTCTATTCCTTACTTTATATTAAGGAATGTGACGGATATTAATTGCGCTATTACCTCAGGGGTTTACTCGTCAGCTGTACCCGCACTACTCCGATGTGGAAGGGCTGTACAGATGTAGCTGCGAGATAGCTGAGCTACTGCAAGGTCAAGGTCAGGGTCAGGGCAAGGTTGAGGAGCACGCAAACAGTATCAACGTCCGCTGGAATAAACTACTCAAAGACTGCGAGCAGAGAGAGGTAACATACTTTTGTAGTTAAATTCGAAATATGGCCGAGTACTGTTTCATTGTTATGGTTTGTAGTGCAAGATTTGAAAATTTATCTCTGTATCTATTTTAGCGCGTGTGCGAGATACCCAGTTTTACAGTTTTATCTGAAAATGTTATAGCTCCTCTTATGATTTCACAAATCACTCTTTTAAATCAGTTTATTGATCGATGGTTTATTGGTTGCTTGATTGATTGAGTTTTTGATACAATTGATTTTGTAATTAATTAATTGATTAATTTAGTGACCCTTTTCTTGATTTTTTTAAAATGCAGACGGAACTGAAGGATGTGTTGGTGGAGCTGGGAGAGCTGGACATGGCGGTGGATGAAGTGATTGGACTACTGCAGCAAGCTGAGGTGGATGTGCAGCTGCTCGACGTCGTCTACGCCGATCCCTCCATGATAGAGACACATCTCCGGAAACTCCAGGTATCCATAGTTTAGTGCTTGATAGAGGTACATCGCGGGAAACTTAAGGTACCGATCTCTTAATAGGTTACATCTATTTTACAAAGTCCTTGAACCAGGAGCGTGTCTAGGCTTTGGTGACCCTTTCAAGAGAAATACTTGATAGCTCTTTTCTTCCAAATATCTATATGGCATCTCCAATTCCTGTATAAGGTAAATGGTCGCATCCGTAATCAATAAATGAATCTATTAATAATATATATTCGTTTATTTTCGTTCAATCTGACAACCGCAGAAAGTTACAGCACAGAAATTCCAACAGACACAGCATAACAAATTACAGATATAGCATAAACAGTTAATAGGCTAGATATAAGAGAGATAAAACTAAAAATTGTTTACGATAACATTTACCACATGAATATTACAACATTACATAAATCAATGGCTTATACTATTCACAATTACCATATAGGGCGTACTGTACTATGAGTAAAGAAGAATCTTTTAGTATTCATTAAATTAACTAGCATCATCCAGAATCATACGAATAATGAAGATTTTATCGCTCAGACTGCTTCGTATTATGGGAAGGGAAAAGTATCTCTTAACAGTAGTTCTTTGGGTTGGGTAACTATGATTGTTTTGTGGAGGTAACAAATGCGCCAGTAAATGTGCAGGGTTGTTACAGATTGCCTAGAAGATATTATTTTCAGTAGAGTTACATAGATCCTCAAAATTAGACTCGTTACTGTAGAATTCAGCTCTCCTTGCCTTCTTTAAAAAGGTTTCAAGACGAGTTCACTCTTCAGCATTTGTAAAGCCCCACCAAAACTGGGAGGCATACAGAAGCTTAGAGAGTGTGGAGGCTTGAAAGACTCTTTGAAGAAGAGCATTTGCCAAACCTTTTCTACGTAAAGAATAGAGCGCAAAAATGTTGCTCGAACACAAGCTAATGATACTTGTGATGTGAGCAGAAAAAGAAAAGTTTGAAGATACTATGACACCTAAGCATTTGAAGTTAGAAACCCGCTCAATTCCTTCAAGGTGTGGGACATCTCTTATTTGCCTTATTTGCTTGGGTAATTGGAAGAGAATTTCTTTTGTTTTATTTCGATTTAATACTAGATTAATAGAGCGGAGCCAGTTTTCGATATGGACTAATTCCTCTTCCGTTGAGTGAAGGTTAGAGGCAGGCACAATCAGGTATGTGTCATCAGCATATTTGAACAAAGAGTTTGTAGGCTGTAGGGTTTTTAAGTCTGATGTAACAATGACAAATGCAGTTGGTCCGAGGGCTGATCCTTGGACTATGCTGGCATTGATTGCTTCTGATGACGATGTTGGACCATCAAATATAGTGGTGTGTGAACGGGCAGAGAGGAAGCTGGCAATCCACCCATTAATATTGCTAGGCACATCTAGGGTACACAATTTATCAATCATTTGTGAATGTCTAACTATATCAAACGCCCTGCTAAAGTCTAACGATATTACTCTGACGCAGTTCTCAGTTTCGAGCATAGACGAAAGTTTGTGAAAGAAGGCAATGAGAGCAGTAGTAGTGGATCCTGTAGGGTGAAATGCATACTGATTGGTGAAATCAAGGCTTGGAGATGAAGATAATAGCGCTGAGTATATATACCGTGACGTGATAATACGCTCAGTGATGCGTGAGAGTACAGAGGTGATGGAAATAGGGCGATAGTCGGACATGACACTGGGGCAAGAAACCTTAGGTATTGGTTTAATTACTGAGGATTTCCACTGAATTGGTACATAGGAATTGGAATAGGAATCCTGGGAAAAGGTGGCTTCTCGGATTTGGAGGCCCAGAGATGTGAAGTCCTAATATTTGACCGCTCCTGAGATTTCTGCGGTCTGGTGCCTATCCATTTTAGGATTTCTCTGTGAAATGATTTCAGTCTATGACAATACATAAACAAGATACATGCAGATTTTCATATTTTATAGAATGTGTTTCAAAGTGACTCATATTTATTGATTGATGTGTTTATATTGATGGACTGTGTTGAAACAGATGCAGTACGACAAAGTGACCAGTCAGAAGCCTACGCTGGACAAGCTTGATGAGAGAATTAGTCGAGTGGTTAAGCAGAGTGGTCTGAGATCTGTGCCCCTCTTGTCTAAACTGAACGATGCTCGCGAGGCTTACGAGTCTGTGGAGCAGTCGACGAGAGAAAAGAGAAATAACCTGAGAGACCGGCTCGCCGAGGTAATGCTCGTCATTGTAGAGAGTAAAGATAATCATCATCATCTTCTTCCTTTAAATTAAGTTTAGATTTTTATTGTTTTCTTCGAATATATTTGCAATATAGGTCTACGTAGTTATGATACGAAAATACTCTTACAGTTTAAAGATAATACAAGAGAAATAATCTGCGAAATCGCTTCGCCGAGGCATTGCTCTCCAATGAGGAATTTAAAGATTGCTTTCGATAAATGCTGTTACAAATAGGAAGAAGAATTGAATAGGACGCATTCTAAGAGAATATAGTTTACTAAAGGAGGTCATAGTGGAATGGAATGGGAACGTGGAATGGAAGGAAAGAGAAACAGAGGCAGACCGAGATTAGGAATGTTAGTTGATTCAAATATCCACTCGTATGTAGATATAAAGAAGAAAACGGAATACAGAGAAGAGTGGAGGCGCTATATACCATGGACCTGCCAGTAGGCAGTGCACTAACTAAGATACCGACTTTTGAAAAAAGCTAAAGCTAAACTTTTAGTTAAGTTTAACGTCTCATGTAGTATCGCAAGAGAAACTATGCTGTCCATTCGGTCTTCACACCAGTATAGATATAGTTTCTCTCTCTCTCAGTGAACTGGCTAATGGCAGGTCCATTACACATATAAGAAGAAGTTATCAAGTCATCCAGCATCTGATGTTTCAGTCTTTCCAAAGCTCTGTTCCCTTATCGTTCTTCTTTTATTTGTCTATTGCAGCAAGCAATCGCCGTTTAGAGCATTCCCTATCCCATTCTTCTTTCTATATATGCATTAACGTATTTGTAAGGTAGCTTAAATTGTTTTTTATTTATTATACTACTATGTTTTCTACTGATTGGATTTAATAAACTTTTTGTTAGAGAATTTTCTATTAATATTAGGTGGGAATATATATGATGATCATTAGAAGTGCAAGTTGAATATGTATTTAACGTCCGTAGACGCTCTGATGATGACATGGGAACGTAGCTTTAGAGCCCGGTACGGGATCTATCTGTTGTTCAGCCAGATAGGCCACTGACGAAGTGAAGGACCGCTAAGATTGCAATGATAATGAGACGAACACAGTTAATTAACAGCGCCTGCTATGTTCTATTTTATTAGTCCATATTTTATCTCAGTAACATGCATACTCTAAACTACACTTTAACTGTCTCTATATTATAGTTGCTAATACGATAAGCGTAGTATTTAAAGCTCCTAGCCTATGAACGTTGTGCCTAAAAGCTCCAGCGCTGTCTGATCGCTATAGGCACCTGCCTCCCAATTAGCCCCCGCTTTCTTGTTGCATTCCTTCAGCGACTAACCCCGCTACCCGATAATTTTACACAGTTTTCTCAGCACGCTATATAACTGTCCTCGACTGCGAATGCTTACGTCGACTGAACTCTCTCGCTGCTAGTCCGAATGATCCCGCTTTAGCTGCTAGCTAGCGCTTTATATACATGCACTAGCGTCATGTATGAATACATCCTACTCTAGCGTCCTGTATTAATACAGTTATCCATTCATGTATTAATACAGTCATGTATTAATACAGTCATGTATTAATACATCAAGTCATGTACTAATACATTAAGTCATGTATATCAATTTATTCTCTCCATTACATTTCTATATGTACTTAGGGAAGCCGTTGTGGTAACATGAACGTATCCACTCAGAGAAAGCTCTGAATGGTTTCTTTGTAGAACAAGAGCTTCATCATCGGTCTTAGTATCCATGTAGCCAACCATATTTCTGCAGTGTTCCATTTACATGTATATTATTACTCTTCTCCCAGTTACTTCTCATGGATATTCTTATTTTGTACTTTCCTAGCAACTCATCTTTTTTTAAATTTTATTTTTTATATATAATATTCTGTTCGTATTCCGACCGTAGTTAAATTGGGATTCAAGAAAAGATGACCGTGATGTTGAATATGTAACATTTTAAGGTTTTAAATGTTTTGCAGTACAGTAGTTTTTCTTTAATTAAACTAATTAAAGTTTAAATGTCTCTTTATATTCTGGCTACCTATATTCCTTTGCTATATCTTGCAGGTGAAGCTGTTCATAGGTAACGTGGACGATCTAACGAGGTGGATGAACGACTATTCTAAGAAGGTCAAGGCCACGGCTCTACCCGGGGCTCTCCCTCAGTCCGCTCTCGCAGAGTACGAAAAGTTCATGGTATGCTATAAAGTTAATTGAAACTGTATATTTGCGTGTCTGTAAATATATTAATGACATTAATGGTTGAGTGGCTAATATGATAGGTGTTTGGCTGTGGATCCATTGGTTCAGTTTTCAAAAGATGTCATCGTCCAGTCGGTTGCTGATAAGCTTTCGAGGTAATAGAGGTTAAACCTCAAACATTAAGTAGTGATGGTATGCGTGTGATGATCTAGGAGTGAGAGAGCTTAGGTTTAAAACACAGTCATACGATCGTAGAGCTGCATCTCTTAGCAAGCTACTATGCTCTCCATTGATGCAGCGCTGTACTTAGATGTCATAACTTTGTGTAACGAGGTAGCCAAATTCTGAAATTTATTTCGATATGCTGCTGGAACAAATTAACACTGCATTTATCTCAGTCTGTGCAAGTAATGTGCTTCCTATTTCAAGAAGAAATCAACTCGTTAATTAAGTCTTTATGTGATAATCCTATTAACGTTTGTTAAACTGTTAGATTTGCTTATTCATTGAGTTTTAAGTTTTTCATTAGTATCTTTGCTCATTTTATGCAACATCCGAAAGGTCATTCGGTGGGTGAGCGCTTAGACTTCTGAAATTGCTGAAAAATTTTCTAATCTCAACCCTAGTTAAACTAGGATTCAAGAGAAGATGATGATGATGATTTATTCCAACTTTCAATACTGAATCGTAGATTGCCCAGTTATTGATTGATTGATTTCATGTTATTTCATTGATTTTACTCGATGGTTGCCACGGACAGGAGCAGCACAAGGGTCTAGAGCTGAAGATAGACGAGGCTAGCGCTTTGATACTGAACGGGGCGGACATGTGCTCTCGCTGTCAGGGCAGTGACGCTGCTTTGCTCAAACGTAAGCTGACAGCTCTGGGTTCTGCCGCGCAGGAGGCTCTCAGTAAATCTAAGAAAGAAAAGGTTCGTCTACTCTACTGCCAAACACATTGTTCTTAACAATCATTGTTCTCACTATGCCAATCTTCTCTCTGTTCCAAATATTATCACATCATTGGGCAGACGTTCATTTTCTTATGCATCACCCACAATCTGGAACTCTTTACCCATTTATCTTCGCTCTTGTTCTTCTCTTTCAATTTTCTGTAGTAGGCTTAAGATTTACCTATTCCCATCGTAGACATAATCGATCTAACCTAACCATTTTTGATCAACGGACCGGCTTTCGTGTAAGACCTTACTTCTCCTCAGCACATTTCTTTTGCAGACTGGTCTGGGTGAATTGATTTGTAGTGATGTGTGCTGTGGGGACGTCCCTGACATCATCCCTAGATGAGGAAACGGACGTTAAATTTTTATTATCATTATTATTAACGTCAATATTTCTTATTTGTTTTTGGAATATTCTCAGCATTTAAGCAGCTATAATGTTTAGGTCACTCCTGCTGTTACAGCGTATTGCTATGTTTATGTTTTATATATGTCAATAAATTGCCACATTTATCATTTATATTTGACTAGAAATTTCATTAAGTTTAATTAAGTTAATCGTGTAGATTTAATAGAATTTACGATGTGTAACACAGGTCTACAAAAAAATAGTTGGAACCGCACAAACAATGGCATAGGGTGTCTTTAGTAGAGTTTCATATGCTGATTCCAAATCTGTTTTCCGTTTTACTCTATCACCCTCAGTTTTTGAGGTATCTCAGTTTGAAATATTACCAACTACGCACTAAAATAAGCTGTATATTAATATATAATTCTTTAACATTTACAACCAAATTTTTATTAATCTTAGTAAAACGTTCAGATAAGGTAAGAACCTTAAGTAAACTTAGTCCAGCCTATAAATACGTCTACAGAACTACTTATATTTTCTATAATCTCTTAGAGTTTGACTTTCTCCTATGTTCTGCTTCCGGGTCATCACGATACAACGTCCAGCAATAGTCTGCGAGCATTGAGGCATTCCATTTACCTTGGTAACGTGACTCCATGACCGATATGTCCTGATGGAATCTAATCTCCATGTTCATCCCTAACAGCTCCGAGGTTTCCTGAAAAGAAGTCGATATGTGAATCCAAAAAGTGTATTTTCAGTGACATATTGCATCCCATTAGCCGATAGTACTCCAGCATATTCCTTACACATTTTCTGCAGTTAGGAACATGATGGTTTCCCAGAAAACCACTAACCACAGCCTTAAAGGTTGTCTTCTGCAGCAGAATCCCTTCCTTCCATCTTGATGCCTGTAGTTCTGATTGAGATTTTGACAGAGACAATTCACGCACAAGATCATTCAGTTTGCCAGTTGTTATCAGGTGAGGCTCGCTATTGTCATCCCGGATGTAATCAGAGTCATATATATCTCCGGCGTTATTCACATCAAGTTCTTTCTCGGCTGTAGGAACAAACGACACTGGTGGTTGAGGTACTTGAAGACCCTCACCATGTGGGACTGGTCTCCTGACTGAAGCAATATCAGGATATGTGATACTACTACGATTCTTGGCCTGGAAGCCAGCTATATTGCTTAAACATAAGTAGCGGTCACTGACATGATCAAGAGGCTCACGCCACACCATGGGCACAGCAAATGGCGTAGATTTCCTTCTACAACGCAGCCATTTACCGAGCGATATTGAGCATGTAGAACCGATTACATGTGGAACCCACTGTTTATGTTGATTGCCCATTTTACACCCAAAGTAAAGATGATATGCTGCTCTAACATGGATTGAGATCTTCTCATGATCTTCTTGGGCACAAACTCTCCACAGATATAGCAGAACTTGTCTGGATCGTTCTCACAACAACGCCTAGCAGACTTCGATGATCTCCGGTGGGATCTGAAATTGACGTTGACGGTGCAGCCATTTTTACAGGAGACAGAAGGTAGGAAGTTGGTATTGTGCTTAACGTCAAGGTTCAGAAGCTCACAAAGGCTCTTCAGGACGATACGACACACTCGAGCTACTGTCGCAATATCTCGTACACGCTGACTATAATTTAACAAGTTAGACTAGCAAAATTATCAATATAAGCTTGTACTGCATTTATTAATTACAGACAAAGTAAAATTGCGGTGTGTAATTAAGTTACTAATTCTCTCATTTTAATGCTTACTAGATTGTTGAAATTACATAAAAAGTAGAAATCCATTCTACTTTGTTAATATTTAACTTTATTCTCTAACATATAAGTTATATAAAAGAATTATATTACTAAATTGAAGTTAAATAATTATATATAGAATATTTATTATGACTAAAATATTAGTTCAAAAATTATAATTCTGTAAAACTTAAAAACGATATAAGTCTTCATATCTCAGCAACTGAGGGTGATAGATCAAAACCAAAATCAGATTTGAAATCAGCGCAAAAATACACAAGAAAAGTATAATGTTGTAAGTTGTGCAAAATTTCTGTAAATCAGTGTAATCAGGTTATAGTCGTTAATTTTTATGGCATTTATGCCAATCTTTAGATTTGAATAACAGGGTTAAATTCCCTGACACTGTCAATTTCTGAATCCTAATCGTGGATACTATGCACGGATAAAATCATGAAGAGCTTAACCCCTCATATCCTTCAGAGGCAGATAAGCAAGGTACATGTTCTAATGGCCTATTGGTCCTATTTTGGTCCAATTGATCCTATTGGTCCTATTGATCAGTATTTAGTACCGCCACGGGCGAGCTTACAACATTGTTTCATACTCTTTGACACGATTAGTCACATCACCCTATGTGGCACATTGATTCGGGTTCTGTGAATATCTTGTGGAAATGTATGTTTGTATAGGGACGCCTGGAGGAGCACGTGCAGAACGTTCAGCTCTTCCACACTGCGCTGGGAGCCCACGAGGTCTGGATGGACGACTCTGAGGCTCGTCTGGGCAAGATGCGTCAGTCCAGCAAGCTCGTGGAGACAGTGCTGGAGCAAATCAACGATCACGAGGTGCCTCTCAGGCTCTATGATCATTCTTCTTGTCATCCTGTTAGGATCTATGATCCTCTCAGGATCTATGATCGTTCTTCTTGAAATCCTCTCAGGATCTATGATCGTTCTTGTATTATAATCATTATCATCTTCCCTAGAATCCCAGTTTAGCTGGGGTCGGGATTTCTTGTAATACAATCATAATCATCATCATCTTCCATAGAATACCAGTTCAACCAGGGTCGGGATACGAATGGACCTTCTCCAGTCCTCTCTGTCCCACACAGATCGCAATATGCCCTTTTATTGAATTCGTTTAAATTTGTGTAGCCTCTTGTAGTATAATAATAATAAATAAGTTGTACATGTGTCATAAATAGGGTGAAATATTTGTTTATTTATTGAGTTCATTTAAATTTTAATAATTTTAGATATATATGGAAATTTTGGAATTCCGAGTCTGTATAGTATACCTTCTGTTTGTACTAATATTGTTGCGACAGATTCATGCCAATCTCACGCAGTTGTATATGCATGTATGTGGGCGCTATTTAACCAGGTTTTCTATTTAACATTTCAAACCATTAAAAGCGTTTAATTTTATCTGTTTTTACAACAGAATTAGCAATTGTTGCGCCGACTGGTAGTCATTTGAGCCGGCTGGAGCACTCATTTTATTATTGACTTTTTTGCTATTTTTGTGATTTATCAAATTCAGTTTACGTGTAGGCTGTCAGATGACCTAGTGTCTGTATTTTGTGTATTTTGACCGGTTTTTATGTATGATATCAATCAATCAATCAGTACGAATTTAACGTCTGTATGTTAATGTGGGGCACAATATCAGGGACGTCTTTTACAGACTCTGTACAAATTGATGCCACTATTAATATGATATATTGTGTTCCTTAAAATAAACATAGTTCTCACTCTTGCCCAATAAAAAAGAGAACACAGAGCGAAACCCCGCCCGGAAACTGGATCGTATAGTTATAATAATAAAAGTTTAAAGTCCGTTTCCTCATCCAGGGATGATGTCAGGGACGCCAATGCTATGACAGTGCATTTATTGTGCGAATATTGTTTCTGTAGAATTTAATTTAATCGCTTATTTCCTATTGTTGCAGCAATTCAAGACGGCTGTGGATGGACATAAAGATCTCGTGGCCAACCTTGACCTGACGGGAACGTATCTCAAGTACTTCGGGTCTCCACGTGACACGGCAGCTGTGAAGCAGCAGCTGATGACGAGCAAGCTTCGCTGGAAGAGGTTGGTGAGGAGAGTGGAAGAGAGAGGCAGGAACCTTCAGAAAGCGTACAGAGAGGACGATAGAGTAAGACAATAGCTATTTAGAAGTATGTACTGAACTGTAATCTGTAGATTTAGGGATGATGTTTATAGAGAGAGAGAGAGAGAGAGAGAGAGAGAGAGAGAGAGAGAGGAGGGAGAGAGAGGGGGGAGAGCGAGAGAGAAAGAGAGTAGAGAACACCAAAGAATGAGTTACGATAGGAGATTTTTGTGAACATTTTGAAATGACCAATTAGAGACGTATATTGAATTAAACTATTTAGCGATTGGATAGAGCGGCGAAAATTTTCTTAAATTATTTATAATTTGGAAATAAAGAGTATAAATTTTGTTTTGGAAATCTTTCGGTTGAGGGAACGAATGGTTATTTGTTTGAAGCAGTCACTTGGTCATTCAGAAGATATTTCGAAAATACAGCTCTTAAATTCGTCTACCATAGCTTTCTGAAAAAGTTAAACATTATAGGTTTCCATTGTTCTTGTTCTCAGTTCTACACGAGCTGGAAGACGATGTTTGATTGGCTGGACGATGTCCAGTCGAGGATCTCTCGCTGTATGCCGTCCAGTGGAGCCTCTGATGTCGATCATCTTGTGGAGGAGCTGAAGAGATTGAGACAGGAGGTGACGAGCAGGTAGAGTCTAGTGACGAGATGCCTGCGTCTTATTGACGTAATATGACGTCCCTGACATCATCCTTGTATGAGGAAGCGGACGTTAAATCTTTATTATTATTATATTATATTATTATTACAGGAAGACTAGTACTTGTTGACTTGTTGACACGCTTAAGTATTTGATAATTACTTTGATAATTACCCCAGGATGATCACATGACATGAGTAGTTTTAGACTAAATTCTGAGAAACAAATTTAATATGGGGAGCGTGGCAATTTTTAAAAAGTATTTAATTAGTATTTAATATGAATTAAATTTAGTACTTAATTTATTGTTTAATAAGTTTTAATTGTGATTATGTAAATACTTAAGCTTTTTAAGTCTCAAGCCATGGTGGGCGTTGATAATTTGCTTTAGGTGAAGACAAGATGACCAAAATTTAATGTTGCAGATGTTTGAACAACGTGCTTGAAGAATGACTTGCTATTTAGCGAAACATGAATTATTGCTTGTAGAATAACTTGTTAGTCAATAGAACAGCTACTACATATAATGCTGTAGATCTATCTTGTTATACATATAATGTTGTAGATCTGGAATGTTCTACGCTACGCTGAGACAAGGTCGCAGTCTACGCGACAGATGCACGACGAGCGACCCTGAAAGGGATGTACTTAGTGAGCAACTAGAGCACCTCAAGTCTTCGTGGAGAGACGTGGCAGCCGAGCTAACGCAGTGGTTCGTATCTCGTGCAGTTCATTTCAGTAGCTTTTAGATGAAAAACTAAAGTCAAAACGCCTGATTTTAACTTTGGCGATAATTATTTTCTTCAGCCATAAGTTCAGAAATCGGTTTTTGACTATACGATAGTCGGATATCGAAGGATTTCTAGTGATGGCTTATTTCTAGAAATCTAAGAAATATAAGCTTGTTTCTATATGAGACTCGTAGCCTAATTATAAATTCTAATAATTATATGTCTCTTTATTTTGTTTATATATTAGTCAATTTATTGATGAATTTATTTGAGTAATTGGTTTGTTCATTCATGTCATTCGTTCATTATTGATTTATTGATTAATTAAGCGTGTTGTTGAGGGAATGGTTGATTGGGGGATTTTTTAATCAATTGATTTATTCGTGGACATTTCAATCTCTTTTGCAGTGAGGCTAGGATATTTGACGCCCTCTCAGTGAAGAGAAAGCTATCGGTGGCTGCAGACTCTCTGCTCGCCTCCCTCTCGAATGCTAAGAGGAGTTTGAGTGAAGATCGGCCGATCTATGGAGATGTTCAGACCGTCTGTATGATCGCTGATCAACACAAGGTGGAAGTCAAATTATAACTTATTTCTATGTGAAATCAAATCATCATCATCATCATCATCATATTTCCTTAAATCCCAGTTTAACCAGGGTCGGGATACGAATAGATTTTCTCCAGTCCTCTCTGTCCCACACCATATCATCAGTCAATCCTCTATTTTTCATGTCCTTCTTAATTACCGCATCATACGTCAATTATGATTTACCTCTCTGTAGCTTATCATCCAGCTCTTCTCTCCAAACTCTCTTTACTACATATTAAATATAAATATTAAAAATCTAGACTAAGTCGAATATTAATTAAAATATCAAATTGTATGCGGTTTAAATTAGTTACCTCACTCTCTACCTTCCAACCTCTGTGCATGAGTCCAACACATAAACCTCCATTCATTTAATACCGTTTCTTTGACTGGTTTTCTGGATTTTTATTCCCTCCTTTTATTGGACTAAACCCTCTGCTCATAGATTTGGTTTTGGTTTCATACTGCTCGATGTCGTTACAGCTGATAGGATGATAGAACCAATCTAATGGTGTTGTGGTTGTTTTTGGTGAATATATTCAATGGAACACATGGAATTCTGATGCCCAGAACGACGCATAAGCCTCCCGTTTATCAGTTTTTATTGTTTTTGTCCGGATCGTATCTGAGTTTGCTTGCTGAGTGGCTTGAATTTAAGTCTTCTTCCCAAAGTTGTGCGGGCATTTGTCTTAATGTAAGAGATCTCAAGACGTCTACTGATGTCGTTGTTGTTGCTCCAGGAGTTACTGGAAGACTTGGAAAAGAAGTGGTCGGCTCTAGAGTCGCTCAAGAGCCAGGTGGAGCTGGAGCCGGTGCTCAGCGGCTCCCTGGTGGCTCTGAAGAGAAGTGTTGAACAGCTCAAGGCGGCGAGAGATGAGAAACTGAACGATGCGCTAACGCTGGTAAGTAGTAATAACTTCTAGTAGTACTAGAGTACTGTAGTATTTGTAGTATTTATAGTCTAGTACTACTAACTTCTAGTAGTACTAGAGTACTGTAGTATTTGTAGTACTGGTAGTCTAGTACTACTAACTTCTAGTAGTACTAGAGTACTATAGTATTTGTAGTACTTGTAGTCTAGTATTACTAATTTCTAGTAGTGATAGATTACTGTAGTATTTGTAGTACTTGTAGTCTAGTACTACTGATTCTAGTAGTGATAGAGTACTGTAGTATTTGTAGTATTGTAGTCTAGTATTACTAATTTCTAGTAGTGATAGAGTACTATAGTATTTGTAGTACTTGTAGTCTAGTACTACTGATTCTAGTAGTGATAGAGTACTGTAGTATTTGTAGTGTTGTAGTCTAGTATTACTAATTTCTAGTAGTGATAGAGTACTGTAGTATTTGTAGTACTTGTAGTCTAGTACTACTGATTCTAGTAGTGATAGAGTACTATAGTATTTGTAGTACTTGTAGTCTAGTATTACTAGTGGTTGAGGTGTCCTAAGCAACAAGATGCAAGTCATGGATTAAGAGTTTAACAGACACCCAAGAGGATATAGATTAAAAAGATTGCTGCAGGAGGGTTTTAGCATCTTAATAGGAGTTAGCGAACCAAGTGTACATTTGAGTGTCATCAACATATAGTTCATGATCAAGGAATGAGAAGAGATCAGAGATCTTATAGGTATGGTAAGGAGATTTAATAGGATAGGATGAAGAACGGAGCCTTGAGGCACACTATATTATTATTATTATTATTATTATTATTATTATTATTATTGCTTTTTTTGCTTTTTTTAAAATTTTTACCCCGATATAAAGAACCTGGGGTTTGATAAAAACGATTCAAGCAATTCGTGCTGAATCGCCGCCCGGCTACTCGAGGTCATCAATCGGCTTAAAATAATTGTTGAAGCAGACTTATTATTGTTATTATTATTATTAACAACGAAAACTTATATAGCAGTGTCATGGCCGAACTCGGTCTTCGAGGCTACTTTACAGGAAGAGTTCAATAGTAATCAAGAGCTAAATAACAATTGCATGTAAATGAATATCTAAACTAGTAAAAATTTCTGCATATGAGCCGAACTTTACGCTATCCAGCAGCATTCATTCCAGACTTCATATACAAAATGATTATAATAAACTTACATATGTGTATAGTACTTTTTTCATGTAGAAAAACTACGCGACCACAATAATATTTTCACACCACACCCTATACTTTAGGTGGGAAGGCGAAGAGATGTAATCCTTCACTTACACACCAAAGTAAGAGTTCAAGAGATTGGAGGAATTCGAATCAAGAATAATTCCGTGAATGCCAAACTAAGAAAACTAAGAAGAAATAATTAATATGAGCTAGTTAGTAATTTTCTTGATGTAGTTCTTCAATTCAAAATCAATTCAATTTCCGTATATTACTAGATCTGACAAACGCAAATCATAAGCACATTACATAGCAAAATTACAGTATGTGAGAACAAGATCGTACAGGAAGAATATACGGAACAGAAAATATCATACAACGCGAGATATTGGATCTTGAGAAAAAAATATATAATAAATTATTAATATTCACTAAGTCATTCAGTTAGAGTAAGTTATTTAAAATTAAAAAGGCATCTGTTTATGAAATTAAGATCGTCACGTTGAGGTAGAACAAAGTAGTGCCATCTTTGTCTGAGGTTTGATTGAGGGTGTAAGTGCAGGCAAAAGTGTGTGTAGGATATGACACTGGCTCTCACTGATAGCTGTAAACAAGTTCTTTTCTGATCGTTCTAAAGAAGAAAATAGAAGCCTACAGTTGCACATAGTTAAACATTCAAAGATACTTAGGAAAGAAAAACCTGCAAGTGATATATGATTATAGCAGTAAATGTCGTCATTGGTATAACTTAATGTACTTCCCCTAGGCGAACCAATCTGAAAACTTCCAGCATGTCTAGGAAATAATTTATAGATCAAATGCCTTGTTGGTTCTGCCAAGACGTCATACGACACTGCTGTAAAGCATACAGTTGCATTTAGTTTAATTATCTCATAATTATAGAATTTAATTAAATATTTATAAAAAAAGCTGATAAAGCTAATGTTGACGTCAGTTTCATCACTCGAAAGCGATGTCAGAAATTTGTGATGGAATATTGGTGTATACTTCAAACGACGATGTAAAAATATAGCCTATTGGATGGATAAATGAGACACAGTATTCTGTTTACTCTATTTGACGTCATTTAAAATAACGTCAATATGCTATTGTTTCACCATGAGAGTCATAAGTCTGTATAAATCGAGATTCTATAACGTTGTAAGTTCGTTAGCCTTGAGTGGGCGTCAAATGTCTGCTGCTGGTTCAGTCTCGTCAAGTGGCATGAAGGGAGGGCCCTGTTGCTGTTGTCTCGACGAGGTGACGACTTGTCGTCTGCCTCGCGCGGGGAAGGTAGCAGAGGACTACAAATGCCGCCTCGCGGGCAGCGTCTAGACGCTGCGCGATGCTCCAGGTCATGAGTTTCTCTCGTGGAATCCTGGTGTGTATGATTCTCGCGTGCCATACTGTCCAGCAGTGGGATTTCTTTTCCTCACTCAACCGCTGATTATCTCGCATGAAAAATTGTGGTAAAAGTCGAAACATCTAAACTGTTGATTCATCTAATCTATCGAAACATCTAAACAGTTGATTCATCTAAACTATCGAAACATCTAAACAGTTGATTCATCTAAACTATCGAAACATCTAAACAGTTGATTCATCTAAACTATCGAAACATTTAAACAGTAGATTCGTCTATACTATCGAAACATCTAAACAGTTGATTCATCTAAACTATCGAAACATCTAAACAGTTGATTCATCTAAACTATCGAAACATCTAAACAGTTGATTCATCTAAACTATCGAAACATCTAAACAGTTGATTCATCTAAACTATCGAAACATCTAAACAGTTGATTCATCTAAACTATCGAAACATCTAAACAGTTGATTCATCTAAACTATCGAAACATCTAAACAGTTGATTCATCTAAACTATCGAAACACAGTTGATTCATCTAAACTATCGAAACATCTAAACAGTTGATTCATCTAAACTATCGAAACATCTAAACAGTTGATTCATCTAAACTATCGAAACATCTAAACAGTTGATTCATCTAAACTATCGAAACATCTAAACAGTTGATTCATCTAAACTATCGAAACATCTAAACAGTTGATTCATCTAAACTATCGAAACATCTAAACAGTTGATTCATCTAAACTATCGAAACATCTAAACAGTTGATTCATCTAAACTATCGAAACATCTAAACAGTTGAAACATCTAAACAGTTGATTCATCTAAACTATCGAAACATCTAAACAGTTGATTCATCTAAACTATCGAAACATCTAAACAGTTGATTCATCTAAACTATCGAAACATCTAAACAGTTGATTCAAACTATCGAAACATCTAAACAGTTGATTCATCTAAACTATCGAAACATTTAAACAGTAGATTCGTCTATACTATCGAAACATTTAAACAGTAGATTCGTCTATACTATCGAAACATCTAAACAGTTGATTCATCTAAACTATCGAAACATCTAAACAGTTGATTCATCTAAACTATCGAAACATCTAAACAGTTGATTCATCTAAACTATCGAAACATCTAAACAGTTGATTCATCTGAACTATCGAAACATCTAAACAGTTGATTCATCTAAACTATCGAAACATTTAAACAGTAGATTCGTCTATACTATCGAAACATTTAAACAGTAGATTCGTCTATACTATCGAAACATTTAAACTGGAGGCGATGTCTCCCGCAAAGGGACCCTTATAGATAGTGGAGTTGACCGCATATGATAGTTGGCATCTTGTTAATGATATCACTCGTTTATAGTAATGAATCTGCTGATAGAATGTTTGATCCGAATGTCTAAGTAATGAACTGTTTGAAATAGCTGCTTGAATGAATTACTTTAATTGTATTTTAAAATGTTACTTAACTAGTATTGATATATTTATTAATTTCTTGATGAAATAATTTAGGCTCAGAATTTCGACTCGTCGGTGCAGAATCTCATGACGAGCTTAAGATCCACCTGGGAGGATGCCGAGGCGATATCCCCACCTCAGGGGGATGAGGCTCAAATACTGGGGGGTCTGGAGCAGGCTAGGGCTCTGCGGATGCACCTTGAAGAGCTAGAGGTTGTCGTGGATCAGGCCTGTAGCTCTGCGGACTCGATACTGGAGCGTGGATGTCATCCTAATGCTGTGCCAGTGATACGTCAACAGAGGGCGGCTGTTACGGCATTGTGGAGCAAGGTCTGTATTTGGCTGGAGCCAGTGGTGATGTCGGTAAGATATTCGACCGCGGATCAGTATGTGCGGGATTCAAATCCTGGGCTCGCCCGTCACTGACATCGCTTTCGAGTCAGAAAACTGAAGTTAACCTTAGCTTTTTTTAGCTTTAGCGTGAATGGAATAGCCAGATAATTCGGTGTTAGTTCTTCGTCCAATGATGATGCTAGCGATGTGGAGTTGAGAGAATAATTACCCGGAAAGTAAAAAATCTCCGATCTTAATCTAAAGCAATCTGGTATAAGTTTCATGTACCTATTATGAAACGTATCAGATGGTTTAGCCTTTTGAGAAACTCATGAACTGACTGATAGGTTTAGACGGTTCCCGCTCCACGCAGTACATTTATTATTTATAGCAAACTTTTGTTAGAATTGCCAAGTTGAAGGCTTGGAGGACAAAAGTGATACTGTAAAACATGTGATTGATTTGTACTTTTATTGATTATTTGATCTATTGAATTTTTCATTGATTAATGTTTTTGTTGATTGATTGATTAACTGACTGACTGATTGATTGATTGATATATGAATTAACTTCTGACTGAATAATTAACTGACTAAGCGAACTGTTAATTGATTTTCACAGGTAAAGAAGACGGTGAGGCTGAAGGAGGAGGGAGGCCAGGCAGCTCTGAGGAGGTACCACTCTGAGGCCGCCCTAGTGGAGGAGCTGATCGACTGGACGGCCCAGGCCCTGGCCTGGATCACCCTGCCCGAGCACTCGTCCACCCCTGACGACCTCGTCACTGCTGATGTCGCTCTCAAGGAATTCATGGTTAGTGTTGTTGTTGTGTGCATGTATCGACAGATATATTTATTTCACTAGCGTTCATACCTCTTATGTCCTCTCAGAATTGTTGAAACTGTTGAAACTGGCGCCAGCCCTTTATTATTAGTAATGTTTCGTAATTAATTACCAGGATCTTAGTGCAGTACAATATAATTAATAGGCCTAATTAATTGATAGGAATTCAGTGTGGAACACTGTAATTAATAGACTTAATTAATTACCAGAAAATCTGTGCAGGATACTATAATTATTAGGCTTAAATTTTTAACAGAAATTCAGTAAAAGACACTGTAATTTGTTATTAATTAATGATATTAATTAATTGTCAGGAATTCAATGCAGACTTGATGGAGAAGAAGCAACTAATTGAGAAATTCATTCCGTTGAAGTCTGCCACACCCTCTCAGTCCAAGAGTCGAATTCCTAAGATAAAGACTGCAATCAGCGGCTCACCGGTTAAGTCAGAGGTTGGCGGCCCGCAGAAGTGTGGTTCAAATCCTCGGACGGCCATCCTGCGTACTAAATGGGATCTCTTGTCTAAGATGGCTTCAGAGAGAAGGGAAAGACTACAGGATTCCTTTTCGCATCATTTAGCGGTAGGCAAAGTAATTTATCGCTAGATTTATAGCAGCTGTTTAGCTGTTAAATTTCTGTTTAGATTTAAAAATCAGGTTTAACGTCTGTTTCCTGCTTTCACTACTGCTTTGGTTGGTCGTTCAACCTAATGGTCAACCACGGAGATGATCGGGTTTTAGTGGTACAACGATTTGCCATTGTACCCCTAAGGTCTTGAAGAGAAGCCCTTCGGGCTTCTGACCTTGACGTTAAACCCTCAAACGAGGAACAATGGTGAAATTTCAATGTAAACAAACCCTAAAAGCAAATTATGCACTGTCAAAAATGTCTAGATTTAGTTGCAATTCAGCAGTGTATTTTTCAATGGAAAGTGCAATTTATTGCTAGCTCAATTTAAGCTCTTTTCACTCTGTACTACGAACGAAAGTCGAAGTTGTATTCCCCTTTACATATTTTAGAATTTTAACATGATTTTAAACATATTTATATATGTTTTCATATTGTAAACGTGATGTAAGAGATAAAGAGTGTTTACATTTTTATTATTCTGACCTTTTAAAATATGAACATGAATGCATCGTAAAGACATCTTAATTCATATTAATTTTCACGTCTTTTTGTAATTAGATTTATACACTGTTTTAATTTTCTAGTAATTTTTTATTCTCGCACTCTTTCTATTTGATTGGCGCAGCTGAAGGCAATGAGTAGCTTTGACTTTTCAACATGGCGGCGTCGCTATGTCACGTGGTTGCGGGATAAGAAATTTCGCCTGACGGATTTCTTCCGGACCCAGAATCGTCACGGACAGGGAACGATCAACAGAAAGGACTTTGTGGAAGGAATGCTGGCAACCAGTAAGTACTAGTTTAAAAGCTGGTAAAGTAAAGCTTAACGTACTCACTCAATAAAATCGACAATCGACCGCGGATCAGTGTGTGCTGGGTTCAAATCCTGGGCTCGCCTCTCACCGATATCGCTTTCTAGTGAGGAAACTGACGTTAACCTTAGCTTTGCCAGCTTTTACAATTCTATGTACCTTTGTCCTTGTAGTTAAAATTAATTTCTGAAGATATTCTGTGGTATTGACTGTAATCTCTCGCGTTTGTTTGTCGCAGGATTCAAGACGAATGCGATGGAGCTGAACGCTGTATTTGACGCTATAGACGTTGATCACAACGAGGAAATCACTTACCAGGAGTTCATAGACGCTTTGAAACTCGATAAGAAAGTAAGTGCTTTCTGTTTAAGTATTTTGTATAAACGTGTCCATTGATTCGAATCCCGCCCGGACCGTCTCTGCGTGCCCCTTGTGATACAAAAATGAACGTTAAATTTATCTTTATAGCTTTTAGTTACGAGACGCTACAGTAGACATACGGTTAAATCTTAAACAATCGCTAAAAACACTTAGAAATGTAATTACTTGCATGCAACTGTGTGTAATAGAAAGCAGATTTTATTTGCGCGCATGTAATATAACTATTAGACTTTGGTTAGTCTGATGGTAAATTAAATACTGATTATAACGAGCTACTGGCTTTTTATAAATTTCGTTGCAGTGGTTTTATGGAGATCAACGCTGATTTATATTAATGTACTATTTGAGTGTACAAAATGATATCGCAAAAACTTAGTCATCATAAATTACAATTATTGACTGAGTGCTGCTTACGTAGCTCTAGTTGCGATAAGAGTCAATATTCATTGATTCCTATTGATTGACTAATTTTTGCTACAGATGCTATTACGACCTATCACCGACTCTGAACAGATCCATGAAAACATCGAGTACCAGCTGGAGCAATGCAGGTGCTGCAGTCGCTATCCCGTCCAGAAAGTAGCTGATGGAAAATATAAGGTTTGCTTGTTTTACCTGCATTGTATAAATGAAGAAGAAGAATAAGAAGAAGATTAGTATGGATACTTCTTGTATATGGTACTTCTACAGTATACTTAGAAGAATTCAGATCGTTTTGTAAGTTTTTTGTGTGTTATAGATTCAAAGGAGCTCTATTGGATTTTGTTACTGAACAGAAAATTTATCCCAACACTAAGATTCATAGATCCATTGAATATACCGCCGATCCCATGTCGCAACTTTTACAATTAGCTAGCCAATAGCATAATCGTTTATTTTTCCGACTGCGGATCAGTATGGGCAGGATTCAAATCTTGGATCTACGTGTCATCTTTCTAAATATACAGAGTATTATTTCGCTAAACAATCTCACGAGGCTGCTGGTATATTTCAGTTCGGAGGGAAAGGCAAGATGTACTTGGTGAGGTTTCTCAACAGAACGGTCATGGTCAGGGTGGGGGGTGGCTGGGTAACTTTACAGAAGTTTTTGGAATCCAACGACCCCTGTCGAAGTTAGCTTAACTCTATGTCTCTATTTCTTTCATTATATGCCCATGTCTCTCTCTATATATCTGGTTTAAGCATCTCTTAGTTAGTTGAATTATTGATAACTCTGTAGAAGAGGCTGAGGTTAGCATCACCTAATTAATTAAGAGCTTGTTAGACGCTATAAAGATAATGTATTTTCTAGCTGTTTTTCAATTCTGTACTTTATCTGTCAATTTTAATTTTAAGTTTTTAATTTTTAATTCCAATTTTAATTTTAATTATAAAATTTCTATTTTAAGAAGTGTTTAATTCTGTATATTTTATCTTTCAATAATTATTGGAACTCGTCGTCTATTATATTGTTTTATCATTTAGTACTATTCTACATTATATTTTGTACTGTATTGTATTGTATTGTGTATGGCAGTGAAGGGTCGTACTAACACAGAGTTGAGAGAGAGATTTATTCTACCAGAGGGAGCATCGCAGGCTCGTGTGGCCTTCACCCCTAAGCGCCGCTCATCTCTCACCTCTGAATCTGGTTCGTGATTTTATTTTTATTATTTATTTTGTTAATTTATTTTTACACTTTTTGCCATTACATACTGCGTAGTCTTAATTTTACTGACCTTAACAGTGTAGTAAAGCTGGTAAAGCTAAGGTTAACGTCAGTTTCCTCACTCGAAAGCGATGTAAGTGACGGGCGAGCCCAGGATTTGAACCCGTATCAACTGATCCGCGGTCGAGTATCTTACCGACTTCGCCACTGGCTCCAGCCAGAATGAATAGTGGAGAATGAATAGACTCATGTGCTTTAGACCTTCCGTTTAGCAAGGCACTAGAGCAACGATAGATTGGCACAGATCAAATTGATATTGTCATACTCTCATAGTCATAGTGATAAGTTAATCTTACAGCAGGTTTGCATAGGCAGTCGCGCGGTGTCAGTAGTAAGTCACAGTGTTTTGTCATTAAGACACACATGCCCAGCCCTTAGTCGTAAATAGAAAATTTTAAAGCATGGGAACTGGAGGCCAATTTCCTTTACTTAATCGTGTTATTTCATAGAATGTTATTTTGCTTCTGTCATCATCATCATCATCATCATCCTCCCTTGAACCAGGGTCGGGCTACAAATGGACTGTCTCAAATCCTCTCACACCATACCACCAGCTAATACCCTATTTGAGACTATTCCATTCGTTTATATTTTTGTAGCAATTTCTGGAACCTAGGTGCTCACAAACTGAATTCCCTTTCTGACGTTGGAATATATTTATATATAATGTATAGAGGTATGAAATTACATCAATGTATAGAGGTATGAAATTACATTAAAAAACTGGTGTTACGGGTCCTTGTGACGTCCTTAACCAGTATGATTATGTTAAGTTAATTTGTTTCTGTAAAATTTTAATTTATTTTTTCTTTCGTTATTCAACAGATGGAAGCAGCAGTCAGCCTGGCAGTCGAGTAAGAACACCAGATTTTTTACAGCAACGTCCCATCGGCTCTCGCATCGTCTCACGCAACTCACCCGCTGAAGTTAGAAAACCTAACGGAGGCTCGAAGACCCCCTCTAGTGTCGGCTCGGTGACGCCTAGCGGAGCCCGCACCCCCGGTGCTCGAGGGGCGAGTGGCGCCACCACGCCTAGCGGGGCTCGGACTCCCTCTGGTGTCCAGTCCGGCTTCAAATATCCCGCTATCAAGTCCACTGCTGGCGCTAGAGGAGGCGCTACTGCTCCTAATGACGCTAGAGCGCCATCTAGTGTTGCTTCCTCCACTGGTTTTAAATATCCCGCCCCCAAGTCTAACCCTTCAAGACGTGCCTCAGCATCTTCAGCGGTGAGTTCATCCGCATCTCGTGGAGAGGGTAAAGTTTCTGTAGGACCAAAGACCACAACCGGCGTGAAATCGATGACTCCCTCAGGGTCTAGGACTCAGAGTCCTGCTCCGGGCTTAGAGGGAAGCAGGATACCACTGAGAAAATCCTCCACTCCTGCTGTTTTATATAAAGCTGGTACCACAGCCGTTAAGAAATGAGTAATAGAGCTGTCGAGTGCTAATAACTAATTATTTTAATTAAAATTTTTATTTTTGGTGCAGATTTGAAGTATTATTTTGAGATCGCTATTCGACAGAGACTAATTAAAATCATTTTCTGGCTTTTATTAGATAATTAATTAAATTTAAGTGTATTGCTCAAACCATGCTTTAGTGTAAGGAAATAATGTTTTCAAGAGTCATCTAGATTAATCGTAGCGCAAAGCTGCATATTTAAGTTGATTCCCATTTCGTTTGCAAGACATGCGAAATATCTCGTTGAGCTGTTGTTTCAATGAATTGTAGAAGACAGTGTTGGATAATTAGGAAAACGCAATCGTTTTGCGTATTGTTTGCATATCAGGGACTTTCCTGTGATACTTGGACACTTTAGTTCAACTGAATATGATTGTAAATGACTTCGCGTTAAAGTCTACTTCATGATAAGCAGTTAGTGATTAAGCTTTTTGTGTTTCTATGTTTGGATTTGTAGCTATTGGGATTGAAATCTCTGATTTATTTACTCGCGAGCATACTGTTTATAGTTTAATACAAATGCTTTGATAATTTTCAACCTGAGATTTTTGCTTTAAAGATAATCAATTTTATTTTTAACTCTTCCATGTTAGTACAGAAAGAATTTCAATCAAGATTTCAAATAATTTGGTAGTGAAGCTTAACTCATTTAATTTTAGTCGTCAAGTGTTGGATTTTTTTCCTCGGTTTCTGGTCCAGTAATTATAATCGAGTCCTTAGGAGCGTCATTAAATATTTTACGTTATATTTTACCAGCACTTACGTTAAGTTCAAATAAAGTTACTAGTATATGGCCTTCCAACTCCTTTTTTGTTTTGATACGTTGTAAATAATTTATGTTGTACACTTGTGCTTTAAGCTTGCATATAGTTGCTTTCATAATTTTTGTGTTCTCTGTTAGTTGGTTGATTAGTTGATATATATATATTTTATTACTGTTTTGTTATTTTATATACGTTTACAGTTGCACATTTTATACATTTGACTTTCACAGCTTGGCACTTTACTCTAACTAACTAAAGAATATGGTTGTTTCCATTGACTTATAAATAAAATAACACAATAATTAATTTTTATTAATTGTTGTGTTATTCAAGCCCTCTTCGTGTCGATCCCGACAATCGAGACATAACGGCACTTTAAAAGGAAGATAAAAGGAAAGGACCATGTTGTAACGGACTGAGTAGATTTTTTCGCAATTTTCTTTTGAATTAAGAAGCGATGCAAAAAAGGCTTTTTACCTGTATGACTGTGACTTTCAAGATTTCTTGTGTAGCATACGTAGTGCAGTATTGGCAAAGTGATAACTTATTAGTTTATTCAGTGTGCTTATAATATGTATCCCCGTGTTGTGCTCGGGTGTGGTTGAACCACTGCAGAATAGGGCAACCGCAAACAATCTGTCGCGTGTACGTAAGAGGCGACTAAAGGCAGGAGGTGAGGGTGGGTAGAGGGGACCCACCTCATCATGAAATATTTTGCACCAGGATTAAATGGTAATTAATCCACCTAACTGAGGAAGGCAACGGGAAACCACCTCAGAAGCCATATTTTTCCCAAGCTATAGGCTATATATAGTGTGGATAAGGCATAGACTTTGTGAAGGGATTAACTTGTTGATCTAAGGAGTGCTCTTATGGAGCAAGAAAACAGACTTTGCGTATTAATATGTACCTTGAACTTGCCACTTGGCAGTGCACTGAAGAAGATAATATGTATAGTGCATAAATTATAACAATGCAATATTTTTACGTAATGACAACGGGATTTACTATAGAAGTCTGCTTCTATAGTAAAGAGCTAAAAAAGCTAATGTTAACGTCAGTTTCCTCACGCGAAAGCGATATCAGTGACTGGGCAGCTCAGGATACTTCTTACTGCAGTGGTTACACAGTACTTAGTGCATCTGTCTGGATGCTGCATAAATGTAAAAATACTAGTTATAAACATTACATTGCTACTATAATTTAGCACGATATCGAATGAAACTAAAGCCCCAGCCCCCCCCCACACCCAGCTTGATCATAACATAAAATATCATTTAATTGGTACTAATCTAAAATTCATGAATCAAGTTTAATGAATTAGGATAACTCATGTGGTTTTTTACATGTAGTTTTAGACATGTATGCATGGATGTACGAAGTCAAAGATACGGATAGTAGTGTCAGTTTATGTGTTGATGATTTTATGTTTGACGTTTATATGAAGCGCAATTGGTGAAGAAATTAACGATTCTTTTCCTGTCTAATCGCTGAATAGGCCTAATGTTTCGTAGGAGTGAGTTTCAGTTTTTATATTTTAATAAAAATTTATAACGAAGTTGTACAGTTTCACTGAATTTGAGACATCGCAGTTTTTCTATTGGGGGCTGTACTGGAAATTTTTAGAGTGAATAAGATTGCCAATAATTGACTTTTTCTTTATTCTGTACTTTTTCGACTTATGTTTTCAGTCTCAATGAAATTTAGTCAAAGTTCTCTGTTTTACGCAATCGTCCATGGATACATCACGTGATTTAAATAAACCAGTTATTTGAACTTAAAAGTTTCAGTAATTTTGGGGATGAAAGATTAATCGCATGTGCTAAGTTTCGTGCTTTACAAATTATTCGGTGAATCTAACGAAATTTTTAAAGTTTTATTGCACGTTATTTTATGACGCGCAGTTTAACGTCCGATGAAAATCGAGGCACAGTTGTCTTCAGTAGGCACCGGCAGTTGATCAGTTAATTGTTTGCCTGGTGGCAAAGCTAGAAAAACACATAATTAAAAAAACCCAAGTCCAAAACACAAAGTACAAGAAACTTTGGGCCTAATTTAAAAAATCTCTTTCTATAAAGGAAGAGAGAGAGAAAAGTTCTAGAAACTGTGGTTATTTCATTTTTTCAAATCTGAACTATGTATTTGATAAAAGACATTTATTCAGACTGTCGCAGCATGGGTAAAAGCCTATGCTTGACATTGGAAACTGGTAACTTCGTAAGTGGGATCTTGATGTGGAAATGAACGTATTTCTGCTCTGCAGGTTTCAGATTTTGTAGTAGGACAGGCGTAGGGGCTCATGTTTAACTCTGGGTTTTCAGTACAGTCTGTGTGATCTAGACCCATCTTCAAGTAATAAATCGTAGCTAGTCGAGCCCCCATGCTTCTACCGTCTTCAAATTCCTCAATGTACGCCATCTGAGCTTTCGCTTCCTCTGTCTGCCTCTGAAATAAAATAAAGTAACTAATAAAAGATAATAATTTATTGAATTGAGTTGAATCATATTTATTTCACTTTAGGTTACATCATACGCAAGAAATACATGAGATAAAGTGAAAAGGACACAAAGGCCACGAAAGCACTAACACCATGTACGTTTTTAAAATCAGTGCATGCGTTTCCTATATAAAAATCTGAGAGATATAATTTTTTTCACGAAAATCACAGATATTACAGATATTACAGATATTACAGATATTACAGATATTACAGATATTACAGATATTTTACATTATGTAAAGAATTACGTGAACATTGGACGTAGAGGCACGAAAGCTCTGACTTGTGCGCATTAGGCTAGTTATTTTAGTTACGCTATTTTAGGAACAGTTTAGATACGCAATTGTTAATGTTCGTATCCTATAAAAATAACAAAGTTAGATTGTTAGATATATAGATAGATAGATAGATAGATAGATAGATAGATAGATAGATAGATAGATAGATAGATAGATAGATAGATAGATAGATAGAAAGATAGAGAGAGAGAGAGATATTTAGATAAGTAGCAGAATAAGGAAAGTCTCTGCAACTACGCTGCTGCTTGTATATTCTGAGACCTTTCTGGAATCATACTTTATTTCGGATAGTTACCGCATGTAATGATAGAGATAGATAGAGAGAGAGAGAGAGAGAGAGAGAGAGAGAGAGAGAGAGATAGTACTTGCCAATCTAATAAGATATGGGATTCCATTTTTTCGACGATAATCCTGTATAGAAAACATTGCTGCAGTAAACACATCATTGTCTTCGGCTGAAACTTGAAGCCAGGCCCTCGTGTGAATCCTCTCCTTGAGATCCTTGGGCCAGTCTATGGGACTAGCCTGTAGGCCCACCAGGCTCAGCAACAACAACATCATCCATGATAGCATCTTGCTGTTTCACTAAAATAAATCTCAATCAGTTGGTGATCATGAATATGGAGATTTGACTAATCAATTACGGTTAAATTTAAATTTGCTAATACCACTGCTTCGTTCAAACCGTTTGCTTCGGACAGCGTACTTACCGCAAGGGATACTGTTAGAGGATATTCTGTAGGCCTAATGTAGATTAAAGCCTTAGGAAAAAACTAGATCTTACATTAATTGTCGTATAGGCCTAGGTCTACATAGGGGCGTCTTCGCCATGTAAGCTATGGCATAGTTTGCGTAACGAAATTCTCCGGCGGTAGCTAAGATTCAAACGTAGGGGACTATTGGACGGCCCCAACTAAGTTGTGTTTTTTGCGTCATAGGCCCAAGGGGGAGAAGATGACTCAGGACCTACATATACATTCAAGTCAGTGTAGAATTTACTCTTTAACGTCTTTTCTTCATTGGAATAACCCTACCAGTAATTTATTATTCCTATGAAACTACATAAATTATCATACTTCCAGCAGACAATTGCGTCAAACATTTATCTTGACTACCGTAACAAGACTACCGTAACTCTGAAC